>JAOXYD010221575.1:0-18927 GCA_028565735.1 Pinacopodium congolense
AGCTTACCCATTTACTGTCTGAAATATGATAAATTATCCTAGTGTCAAAAAGCTTCAAAATCACTTTCTTAACTACCTCCATTAGTGGTGGATTCAACCTGTTTTAGGGCTATCTTATTTCTTTAGCTCCATCTTCCAATAAAATTTAGTGTATACAAATTGATGGGCTAATTCCTTTCAAATTAGCCATAGTCCACCCAAAAGTGTCTTTGTGATTCTTCAGCATACCTAATAATTATTTTTTTCAGTGATGATAATCTACTTAAAATAATAACAGGAAAAGTTTCTTACTCACCTAAATACATAAAATTTAAGTTACTTAAAAGAGCATTCAACTATAGTTTTGGTGGTTGTGTAAAAGATGGCAACAACTTCGTACTATTTCTAGTTAGTTAACTTCCTTTAAGTATATGATCCTCTCTAAAATCTAGATAGTGGTATCCAACTCATCAGGAATGACTAGATAATTGGGTAATTCTTGAAATTCATAGATATCCAAACTATTTTTTTAATGTAGCCTATAATTTAATTGGTCCATCTAAAGAAAATGTTTCCTATACTAAAGTATCAAGAAAGCTTATAAAAATAAAAGATTTATCATCATTAAGAGATTTCATGGAAACATAAATATTAAATTTAGTCACATCACCATCAAATTCCATAGTTAAAGAGCCATCATACACATATATTTTCATTCTAAAGGTTTTTAAAATAATCTTCCTAATAAAATTGGACTGAAGTGGAGGAATCTTCATTAGCCATTTGTAAGACATGAAAATCAGTAGGAAAAATCAAATTATTGACTTGAATTAAGACATCCTTAAGAACACCCTTAAGATAGGTATTAGATTGATTATTAAGTTCGAGTATCACACCATTTTCTTTTAGAGGCCCCACATTAAAAAAAATCATAAATAGATTGAGGCATAACATTAATTGATGCATTTAAATCCAATAATGCTTTCTTAATTTTCATATTACTTATTTTACAAGGAATTGTAAACATATTTGGGTCGCGACCCTTAAGAGGTAACTTCTTTTAAATCATAGCTGATACGTTCACACCCAATTGCACCTTTTTATTGCCACTTGACTTTCTCTTTATGGTACATAGTTCCTTAAGAAATTTAACATAATAAGGAATTCGTTTAATAGTATTTATTAAAGGAATATTCACCTGTATCTTGCGAAAAGTTTCTAGAATTTCTTTCTCTTGCTTCACCTTCTTTTACTTGGCAAAACATCTAGGAAAAGGGGGTTCCACACTAAACTTTGGCATTAAAATGTAAGAATTACTCTCTTTTTTTCCTTTTGTGGTTGTTTTGGAACTTTTTCTCTACTACTTCTTTAACCTCTCATTTAGAAACCTTTAAAATGGGTTCTTTTAACTTCTTACAACTTCAAAGTGTGATAGCACAACTACTCTTCTTCAGGTTCACCTTAATTTTGAAAGGAAATTTTTCTGAATTTTGTGCCTCCAACCTATTAATTGAAATTTCCATTTGGCTCATTTAAATCTCAAGATTTTGGATGTTAGCTTGTATGGCTTGGGGAAATTTCAACGTATTATGTTGAAAGTTTTAAGTATTTGTGGTCAATGTTTTAACTATACCCTCCAAGGAATTATTTTTACCAGAACTTTTCCCTTTTTATTGTTATTGTCTAGGTACATAAGCCTAATTATATGGTTGAAAATTTGAACTTGCTTGTTGTCCTTAATTGTTATTGTAATGAAGATTCAGATGATCTTACCAGCTCAAATTATATGTGTTTAAAATTGGGTCATACTTCCTTTGAGTTTGTCTAAGAAAACTACTCATTGTTTTGACTTATTCAACTTGGTCTTCTTGAAAAGTGGACATATATCTGTAGGGTGGCCAACCATAGAATAAATACCACAAGTTTTTAATCTTGTGTTTTCTTAATATCGTAAGTTGGAGCAACAAAGATGTCAAATCATCTAGTTTTCTTTCCAGCGATGAAACTCCTATCTCATTAACATGTCTTCAACCATAATCATTCTAAGCTCCAAAGTTTTTAGAGTTAGAAGTCATAATTAACATAAAATCTTAAGTAGCTATTGGTGTTTTATCAATTAAAGCTCTTCTACTTACATCATCAATTATACTCCTCTGAGTTAGTAAAATAACTTCATAAAAGCATTGAATCAATAATTGATCACTTATTTGATAATAGGGGAAACTTGCATAAGATTTCTTGAAGCTCTCTCAATATTCATATAATGACTCTTTGATATTTTATTAGATAAAATAAATTTATTTTTTAATATTGACAATCCTGGAAGCTGGGAAAAACTTCTCTATAAATAGCTTCTTCATATCTACCTATGTTATGATACTTCCAGTAGGAAAATAATATAACCAATCTTAGGCATCATCCTTAAGAGAAAACGGAAAAGCTTTCAATTTTATTTGCTCTTCAATGATATTGGTAGATTTCATCTCTACGAAAACAACATCAAATTCCTTCCAATGTTTACAAGGATATTCTCCTTATATGGCTTAGAATATGGGTAACAAATGAATCAATCTCAGTTTTAGCTCAAAAATGCTGTTGTCACCCAAATTTAGGAAATTAATGTAATGAGACTATTAGTCCTTAGCTGAAGTAGTTAGTTAGCATAAAGTGCAATTTCCAACCATGTTCCTTTTTCTCTATCTTTTTTCTCTTAGTGCTTATCGTATTTCTTTTGTTTGCTTCTTAACACCTTGTTGTTTTCTTTATTTGAGGATTGTATTGCAAATTTTTAGATTGATTTGAGCATGTAATGCGCATACACCATAAAAAACTCCTCAACAATGGCACCAAAAATTAATGAATATTATCGATTGCAACAAAATATAAAAAGAAACTAACTTCCTGTAACACACATTAATGTAATAGTGGAGAGTTATGATTATTCCCACGAGGAAGTCCGGCGTTAATAGTTACATAATAAAAGGGGGGTTTAAATCATTGATTAAAAGAAATTTAATTTAAATATTAAATTGAAAAATAGCCCATGACAAAATAATAAAAATTTAATAATCAATAATGATAATTATTGTTTTTTGGTCTCCTTCATTATTAAACTTATGTTAATCATTAACACTAAAAATAATTAATTTATTGTTTAAGTATTCATCATAGTAATTTTCTTTATTTATCTTCTTTTATGTTTAGTTAACCAAAACATGTACTTAAATTAACCCTTATTAATCAACAACCTATATATGATCTCAGATTTAATTAATTAATAGCCTTACGAATTAAGAAGAATGATGAATTGGATAATATAAATGTGATGTATATTTACTTTAGAAAATTATTTTTCCTAAAATTGTGTCCCTAACGTAGTAGACAGAAATCCTAATCACTACATTCAATTAAAAGGATTAAATGTCAACTTGTTTAATCTAGCAATTGATTGAATAAAATCACACACTAGTTGCGTACCTAATTGTAAAATCAAAAAATAAAATAATAATTCAGAAAATAATTAATACTTAACTAATAAAGAAATTCAATTGAAGAATAAAGGTCTTACAACATTCAAAGTTCAATAACTAGGATTTTGTCAACCAAGAAATAGAGATTAGATACAAAAAACCATGATTTTTCTCTTACTAATGTGTCTTTTTTTTTCACTAGATTTGGGGCTGTCCATGCTTATGTTCTTCTTATTTATCTTGTTTAGCCACTATGCCATTTTTGCTTGATTTTTTCTCTTATCTAGCCACCTCCTATTTTTGCTTAAGCCACTAACCTTACACTTTTTACTTTCTCTTATTATTTCAGCTGCTATCCTCTTGCATTTTAGTGCCATTTAAACCCCTTTTTATTTTTTCTTGGTCATGCTACTTCAGTTTTTGGCCAGCCTCCCTCTTTAAAACCAACGTCCCCTTATGTTTTGGGCCTTTCAGTCATGTTTTTCCACTCCTTTCCGCTAAGTAACGTTTCTTTTTCTTTTTTCTTTCTTTTTTGTCTTTTTCTAGTTCCTCTAAATTTATTTTTTTAAGTCCAACTAAATATAAAAATCCCCTTCTTTTGTTTTAGCTGTCATATGTAGGGTCAAAACCAAAATAAAATCTCTACACACATAGTTATCACTACACGAGGTCATGTCTAGTTAGATTCAACACTTTTTTTTAGCTCTTTTTATCGCAAAATTTCTACAATTCTTTCCATTTGGTTCCAAAATACACCTTGACATAAAACAAGATTAATTTCATGAAGTTCAACCTCAAACCTTTTAACACATAAAGAAGATGGAAAATAAAGACACTAATAGACATATAAGCCTTTAATCCTTTAAGAAGAACGTGATGTTACATAATGTTATGATGCAACTGTACAAGAAAAAGAACACAGAGGACTTCCTTTTATAAGGTGCCCCCATATTAATGCAAAGCTTAGACCATGATTAGTCTAAAATATAATTATGTAGAATAATAACCTAGGACTATCTTCAAATTAAGCATAAACTTAACCTTAACCAAATCTGTTGATAATAATCAAAGATATAAAAGTTTTGATTATAAAAATTTTGATTACCATAAGTTGTCTTGATAAGATCATATTTTAGTTTTTAAGAAAGAATGAAGAAGAAATTCTCTTAATCTTAAAAAAATTGATTTAATAGAGTTGTGAATGTCAATGACAATTGGAACATAATTATAAAACATAATGTTTGCCCTAAGGGAAATTGTATTAAGTTACAAGCAAAATAAACATGGAAACACAAATTTCTTATACGTAAAACGATACTTAAAGCGGGATAAATATCATTGTTTTAGGAAATTATTAAACTTTTAGCTTTTAGAGAATTATAATAATGCTTATGGAAGGAGTAAAATGACTTTGTTGTTTTAAACTATTTTGTTTATGCCTTTTTAAGGAGTATAATAGTGCTAGCAAGGTGAATAAAATAGTGCCATTTTGTGTGGCTGCTTACATTGTGCCTTCTTAAAAAAAAAAACAAAAACAAAAACAAAACCTCCTTTGCACTTGAATTTTTGAACTTGATATGTAACATGTTATATTGACTCTCTAAGACTTGATCTATATGATCCAAGCTTCAACTATCTCACAAAATATATAGATAAGTTATTAATCTTAGTGATGCATCATGAGCCACTAAAACATATTCCTTTTTTTGCATCTCTATGATAAAACCATAAAGAGCTTCCTTTATACTCTTGGATCTCATTCTATTTATTAGACCTCCAATCATTTTTGGTGGATCATAATGATGGCTAGACATAGGTGCACATATAAGTTGATCTCCATCATTCTCCCTTTCTTTGAAAGGATTCATCCTCGAATCACTTGTATCATATAATGGCAATTAATCAACATTAGAGCTAACACTTACATTACCATATTCACTTAGTGATTCCATCTTGAAGGCATTATCGTTGGTTCTTTCTAACACTTAAAAAGGTCTATCTCCTCAAGGTTATAACTTGTATTTCCTTTTCATAGAAACCTCTCTTTACGTAATCCATACCTAATCACTAGGATCAAAGAAAACTTTCACATGCTCCTTATTGGAATTTTTGGCATATTACTCATTATTTCACTCTATATTAACTTAAACCCTCATATGACAATCTCTAACAAAATTTTCTTTATGCTTACCAACCAAATTATCACGTTTATTAGTAGGAAAAGGTAAGATATCAAAAGGAGTCAATGGATCAAAGTTATTAAATTGTTCCGAAAGGAAACCATGAAGTAACAAAATGAACAACTATATTATATGCAAACTTAACATGTGACAAACACTTCTCCCTATGTTTCAAGCTTTTTTGAACAATAGTATGAAATAATATAGTAAGTGTTCTATTAGCTACTTTGGTTTATCCATCCATTTAAGGATGTACAATGGTAGAAAAAATGTCTTATTCCTAACCTGCTCTATTAAGTATGCCAAAAATGATTGAAGAACTTAACATCACTATACAATCTCCTTAAACAAAACATCAACAATATAGGTGGCATCATTAGTTTTAGGGCATGTAATAAAATGTGTCCTCTTACTAAATCTATTAATAACAATAAAGATACTATTCTTAGTACCTTGTGACATAGGGAACTCTAATACAAAATCCATTGAAGTATCAGTCTAAAGCAGATTAGGTTCAAGCAAAGGAGTACACAAACAATGTGCCATTACTTTAGATTTTTCCTGTTTATATGTCATGCATTTATAGATAGATTGGATATAACGTTTCATGTTAAGCTAATACAAATGTTCATTTAGTATAACTAAGGTCATTTGCATGCCAAAATGCCCTATTAAACGACCTATATAAGTTTCTCTAATCAACAACTCACACAAGGAACATGTTGGCACTCACAATTTATCTTTCTTAAACAAGTAACCTTATGCCTATAATACCCATCATATGCACACTTAGAAGATGCATCACCACACTTGACTAAAATTAAAATCATCAGTATATAATTCCGTAACGAACTTAAATCCAAATAATATAGTCTATAAAAAACTAAGTAATGCATACCTTCTAAAAAATGTATTAGCAATAACATTCTCCTTTTCATTTTATGCTTAATCATATAAAGAATCATTTCTATGAAGTTTAACCGTTTATCATGTCTCTTATTAAAAGTATCTTAGGATTTTAGGAATTTCAAACTCAACCAAAAATAATACTATAATGCTTGTAAAGTTCTCACTAATGCATATAATTCCTTATCATAAGTAGGATAATTTAATGTTCATCACTTAAACTTTTTAAATAAAATATACAATTGATTTAGAGTCTTGCATTAAAATAGCTCTTATACCATTGCATATACATCACATTTGACCATAAAAGCTTTGTTAAAATTAGGCAAACATAACAAAGATGCATTTTTCAACTTATATTTCAACATGTTGAAAGCTTTTTCATGCATATCATCCCATTTAATGTAACATTCTTTTTAATAAGTTCATTAACTGGAATGTCAATCAAACTAAAATCTTTTACAATCCATTCATAAAAACTTGCCAATCCATGAAAGCTCCAAACTTCATTTGTGTTCTTATGTGTAAATGACTCTCTAATCACTTTGATCTTATATTCATCTACACATATACCATGCAAATTCATACCAAAGCTAAGAAAAGATTCCATGCAAAGCATGAACTTTTTAAGGTTAGCATATAATTGATGCTCTCTTAAAGTGTTAAAAACAACATGCTAATGTTTTAGGTGTTCATCTATATTATAATGGCTATACACTAGAATATCATAAAAATCATTCCCATTAAAATTTCCTATAGAAAGGTATAAAACATGATTCATTAATTTCATAAACACACTCAATGCATTTTTTAAAGCAAATGGCATCACTGATCACTTATATAATCCATACTTTATTTTAAACATAATTTTCCAGTCGTCACCTTCTTTCATAAAAATTTAATGATATTCGTTCTTTAAATCAATAGAGAATATACTCAAAACATGTGATTTATCAAGTATATCATCTAATCTAGGAATAGGATGTCTATACTTTATAGTAATTTTATTGATGGCTCAATAATCTATGAACATGCACTGTGTCCCTTCTTTTTGAGACACTAAAATAATAGGAATAGAGCACGAGTTAAATCTCTCCCTTATGAATCCCTTTTCCAGCAACTCATCTACTTGCCTTTAGATCTCCTTTGTCTCCTCAGATTATTCCTATAGGTTGGCTAATTAGGGATTGAAGTTTTAAGAATAAAGTTCATTTAATGTTTGATACCTCTTATACAAGGTAATCTATATGATATTTCTTTAGGAAAAATTTATGAATTCCTAATAAATAAACAACCATACTAGGCAAAGAAAGATTAAGATCATTAATGAAAAAAAATTGTCCTTATACAAAAGTATAAGTAATTGTTTCTTGCTATTATTAAACTATTTTTTCACTATTTTTTGTGAAGACACGAACTCGCTTGAACTTTCTCTCCGTCCTCAAATTCTTTTCCTTTTATATTTTCTCTCTTTTATAGACCTTCACTTTTTTTTTCCTCATTCTTTTCATTATATTATATACTCTCTTTTCCTTTTTCTCTCTTCTTACACTTTCTTATAAATTCTCCCTTGATCTTCATATGTTTTTAATGTTTTAAAAGTGGTTAATAAAATAACAGGATTATTTGTTAGCGAAGGACTAGTGCCATAATTAGCTTTTAGAATAAACTATAATAGACACCTTAAAAATAGATAACTAGCATGCATCATATTCACTTCATATAGCAATTCTTCCTTATAGCTCGTAATAGGGAAAGATACTAAAAATTGTTTTATAACATTTATCTCCCCATACTTATCCATTGTAGCTTATAAGGCCTATAATTCTTCACAATAGGCAACTTTAAGTTCTCTACCAACAAAATACTATCATCATGATTATAACTAACACCATTAATAATTATGCTACATACTTTGCTATTTACATGACACTAGGAATAAGAAATATGCTTCATTTGAACCTTATCTCCAACCTCCTTAAGGAGAATTTTAAGAGTATGTTTAATGATCAACATCTATCCATGCATAGGTTTCTCCATCTTCATACATCACTACAATCCTTTAATGGTAGCATCTTATCATCATTTGAGCTCACATTCTCCACATCACCATTGTCACTTATTACCATAGCCCTCCTATTTGGACATTGAGAACCAATATGTCCAAATCCTTAGCACATGAAATACTTAATATTATGAGACTTATAATAGGTTTTAATTTTGGGTTTACCTTTAGATGAGGTATCCACCTCTTTAAACTTGGCTTCCTCCTTAAATTTAGGGGTCAGTTTATTGTCCTTCTAATTGAAGTTTCATAAAGAAGGTAAACCAGACTTATAATAACTCCTAGATATTAATTGCTTCTCATCTTGATAGCCTTTACAATAGATCTTCCATCTGCACATAGTGTTGTAGCTCAACTGTATGAGCTATCTTCCAACCCACTAATGATCCTTACCATGGTAGCCTTTGTATCCTTCTCCTCATTAGCTTGAATAATGGTAATTTATCTCTTTATAGTAATCCTCCACATTTTTATATACTTATGTCAATCCCTACAACTTTGGATACCAATCCTTATAATAAAGACTAGGGATGAACTTAGCATCACCACCTTCATCTCCTCCCAATTGCGAATAGATGTATCTCTATTCTTGTGCCTATTAATCACCAACTAATCTAACTATATACTATCATAATCAATGAACTAAACTACTATTAGTTTTACCCTCCTCTCCTTGAAATAGCTATGAAAATCAAACATATGCTTTATCTCTCTCTACCACTTCGAGTATATTTTAGGATCGTTCCTCCCTTAAAATATAGAAATTTTGCATCTTGATGATTTCCATACTACTATCTTGCTTTGCAAATGCCATTGCACTTTTACTTAAGCTAATGTCCTCATAGATTGAACTTTCCCCTTCTTCTCCCTTAAACATGGGCTTCTTAAGGGATCTTAATCTTAAATAGATCTTTATATTATCTAAAAATGTGTTAAGATCCTTGGATAACCTTTATGAAAAACTTAAGCTTCACTTCCTTATCTGCACTACTACTCATCATGAATTTAAAAAAGGAAATATGGTAGCAATATAATTGATTTAGTTTATCTCGAACACTCAATCGTGTGTTTACACTTAATAGGATGCTCAACCTCTTATGTTTCATTCAAATTTATTTTTTCTTGAAATTATGCTCACCACTTTTTCCTTCTACCACTTAAATTTCCCTTGAAAATTCTTTAGAAAGAACTATATCAATAATCCTACCAAAAATAGCAAACAGTGATATGAATAAGAAGAGGAATAGTAGATAGAACTAGGAATTCAATGGAATTAAAGATAATAACAACATAGAGGATAAAAGTTTTGATGAACCAAAAGATAAGGAATTTAAGAAACAAATAGGGAATTAGAAAGGTAGAAACTAGGTCAAAAGATTTGGAAACTAATGAATTTAGATTTGACTTTTATTTTTACTTTCAAATTAGGAAAACCCACCAAATACTTGAACTTAATAATTTCAACACAAGATTGAATGGATTGAATATCAATTTTTTTTCCTTTTTTATCTTTCTTCTTTTCTAAACTATGTATTTGAATGCAAACACAAAGCCAGAATAAACTCACTGAAAAAGAAAAATATTTGACAGATGTTTTAGAAAAATGAATTAAATAAACGAATTAAGAATTTGATGAATAGAACTAAATAGCACAATGAAACATTCAAATTCCACGAAAAGGGATAAGTAACACTTTATTTCAAGTAAAAACCAAGGCTTTGATACTAATAAAGCAAATTTTAGATCATGATTAGTCTAAAACTTGATTAAGAGAAATAATAAACTAGACCCATCTTTAAATCAAGAAAAAAAAAAAGACTGTAACCAAACCTATCGACTAAAATTAAGCTTATAAAGGTTTTGATCACCATAAGTTACCTTGATAAAATCATATTTGAGTTCTTAAGAAAAAACAAAGAAGAAATTATCTTAAAGAAGAATAACTCTAAATTTTTTTTGCTTTAATAGTGTTATGAATTTCAATGACAACTAGAATATAATTATAAAACACTAATGTTTACCCTAAGGGCAATCATTTCTGGTTATAACCAAAATAAATATAAAAACAAAAATTTCCCAGAAATCTATCTTACCATTTTACAAAATATCAATTTATTCATTATTATTTGAAGATACTCATAATTTTAACAACCGTTTAACGTGAAGGTCAACATTTATGATGGAGAATCCCCCAGTTACTAAATAACTAAAATTAGCATAGTATGTTTTTTTTAATTTAAAAAAAAGATAAATTAGACCTGCATATAAATCCATACAGAGCTTACTTAGAAACCTAACATTGCATGCAAAAGTCAACTAAATTCATGCAATTCATGCAAACAAAAAGGATTATTCAATACTAATGATGCTAACAAAACTGATTTCATTAAGTATGCTAACTAACCTTAACTAACCATTAAGATTATTCTAAATAAGACATATGAAGAATCTATTCTTAGAATTCCCAACCATTAAAGTGCATAATTAATCAAAAATAGCTCCTTGCACTATATTTATGATGAAAAATTCTCCTCAAAATTCATATAACTAAAAAAAGTGACAGGAAAGGAACGAGAAACTCCTTTGAATATTTGTGTGAAAAAATGGTGGAAACTATTCAAGTTAATTAATAAAAGTAAACATAAAAAAGAAATAAGCGAAAATGTATAAATAAACTAATAGTTTAAATGTAAACAAAGTAAGTGACATTGAAAGCCATAAAAACTTAATCCTACAATCCTAAAAAGTATTAAATCTATATGATTAGTTTGCCTCCCAACAAACACTTATTTAAAGTCTTTTAGTTGGACTCCAACTTGAGAGCTCATGGTGGGTTTTCATAGCCCTTTTGATGCACCATGAACTTATTTATAACATCTTTTATTTAACTTTATCAATTTCAATTTCTCATTTATTCCCAACTTATATCGACTAAAAAAATTAAGCAATGAAGGTCATATATTAAATCATTCTATGAATTCCAATAAAAATAAATTTAAATAAAACATCTAATAAATATTGCCTAGTTTAATGGTATACTATATAAAAAGAATTTCAAACTCAATATTATTCCAAATTAAATAAAAGAAAATCTTGAGGCATCTTGCCTGCTCCAATCAACAAGACAAGACTCAGGTATTGAGAAGAATATAATGTTATAGACTTTCTTCTAAAAAATTTAGATGGTAAATATTGAGCTACCAACCTACTAAGGGATGGAATGTATTCATTACATAACATATATAATACACAAGAATAAATATGTAAAAACATTCAAGATTCAAAAAATAAATAGTAACCACAAAACTAATCAATTAATTATCAATATCATAACATCATTTATAGGTAATTTTGTATTATGGTTTAAAGTTTAATTCTAATTTTTATTTTATGGGCCATACTTACTATTCGGCTATTCCTAATTTAACTCAATCTAATAAAACCTAATACCAGAGGTAAGTGTACCTCATCAACAAATAATACATTAGATATAGAGTATAAAGATTGTTCCCATAGGGATCTTCTATAATTACTATGTCAACAAGTGTATGATTATCAATAGATCCCAAATTAAAGTAATAAACTAAATTAAAAATTAAAATATTTAAAATAATCAATTAAGCGATTGATGACAAGTAGTAAATTAAGAGTTCTACCAATCTCAAGTTTAGCTAAGAGTTTAAATTTCAATGGATTAAACTAAATTTAGGGATATTCTGTTTTGGATGGATTTAGGGCATCTTCACTAAGATGAAATAGAACCATGGTTAGGTTAAAGCCTTATCTCTTTTAATTCTAATTCATTATTTGGTCATTCATTCAATTAGATTAATAGGTATAAAGTTTAGAAAGCTCAAACTTAAAAACTTTTAGATTTAATATCCTCATAAGAAATTAAAGTTTGATTATGTATTGACTTAATTGCAGCATTTACTTTTAGATTTGAGATCGTCACAAGGAATCAAAGTTTGTTTATGTATCGACTCAATTGCATAGTTTAATTAATTTTTGTAGTGATTAAAGCCAATATGTTGGATCCATAAGCACATAATAATTTATCCTAGGTGGTGAATATATAATAGATAATTAAGCCTCAATTTTAAAAATATATTCCACATAAAAAGAAATAAATAAGACAAATATAACTCTTTTGCTATCCTAACCTTAGCTATTCAGAACTTTATCCACACATATTCATTATAAAAAAAGATATAAATAAAAAACATATTATTATTGATGAAGACAAAGAATTAGAGCATTAAAAGGTAATCCTCTATTACAATTGGAAATATCAATCTACTTCTAGAATACTCAAAAATTAATACTTAATGTCTATATTAAAAAGTAAAACTATTCTAAACTACTCCCAAGTACCAATTAATCTCATCCCCTCTAATATGGATGGCTAAGCTAGGGTTTTTCCCTAATTAGGGATTGAAAAGTCTAATTTTCCCCTTAAAATTACTTTTCAATCACACCTTTTAGAAGTATGACTTTTAGGATCGGGGAAAAATGGTGTCATTACAAGTCATTATTGATACTCTGACTTCATATTAGATATCAATTACAATTCACAAGGTTCATATCGACATCATTTCCAAACAAGGTTAGTTCTCTAACTTCTTTCAGGAGTACACCGGTGCTTTACAATAATAATAATGGCGCCATTATAAACCGCCATAAATCTTTTGTCAAACTCATTTAAATTTAGCTCTTTTAAGTACCTAACTTCTCAATTGGGCATGAAATTATAAATTAATTAAGAAAAATTATGAATAGGGAAAATTTATAAGCAAATAAGGGTAAAAATATATCAAATTATGGTATAAAATCCTATACAAACTACCATATCAATTTCCACTACACATAAAGTATTGTTTGTCCTCAAGAAACTATTTAAATAATCATTTGAAAATTCTCTAATGGTATCTAAAGTTCAATCAAGTAATTTAATTCAAACTAATGCAACTAACACAGCTAACATATCTAAATTCACTATTGATTATGAATTAATATACAATAAGAATAATAAAGCTAACTCTCACATATTGTGTTAAATCTTAAAATTCATATAAATAGTCAAGAAAATTTTTCTTAATGTAATTAGATGACATATTCATTTTATGCTCTATTATACCTTAGTTATAATTATTAATTCACATCAAACTCGGTAAGTGCATTTTACTCTTTATTTTATTCTGTTAAGTGCATTTTATACTCCATCTTACCTTTATATGTGCATTCGTAATTATGATCACTTTCAATTCAATTTAATCTCTTTCAAGAACCTAAAATTTTAAAATTTTGTTAAAAATGAACATCTTATTCAAATTTACACAAGAATCTATATGAAGATTCATTAAGAATTCAATAAAATTTATAAAGAATTAACTTGATATACATAGTTCATAACCATAGTTAAGAAAATTCATAATCAATGACAATCGAATCAAAGTACAATAATTGACATTTAATTAATCATTAGAAAATTTTCAAAAAGAGATATCCAAATATGTCACTGTTAAACATATAATAATTCAAGTGAAGAGAAAATTTTTCCTACCCCTCCCCCACACTTAAATTGAATGTCTTCCTTAATGTTCACATAATAAATTAAGCATAAAAGAGAGAAAATGGAATAGAAGGACTCCCTTGACATCGTTAAGTCGATGGGGTTTGATTGAGATTAGTATAGCTGATTGAAAATTAAGAAGAATACAAAGGAAATAAAAGATGATAATATTCAAATAACATTAATAAAAAATGCATAGATAGTTAAGCAAAATTAAAATGCATATTATTATAACATCAATTGCTAGATCCTAAGTCTCTTAATCATAAATGCTTTCAAATTTGATCTATGTGCCACTACTAATGATCAAGCTTGATATTAATATGAAGAAGTGGCTCATATAATAATCCCATATCTCATAGTATGTGGAAGTTGAGGGACCAACACAAGGCGATGGATAGGATGGAGTGGTTATTAGCTCGGTGGGCTTCTCATTAGAATCAACATTAATATCCTTAGTACGATCAAGATGAGGAGAAAGTAAATAATATAACTACTTATAGCTCCTCAAAAGGTGCACTCACATGTTGTGCCACTGGCCACGAATCCTATCATACTTCCACACCTTTAAGGTTGAAGAGGAGTAACTACTTATAGCTCCTCGAAAGGTGCACTCACATGTTGTGCCACTGGCCACGAATCCTATCATACTTCCACACCTTTAAGGTTGAAGAGGAAATAGTATAAGCACTAGGCAGATAAAGAGGGACCTCACCCTCAAGATTAACTGTGAGGTTTATAAAGACCTTTATAGGTGTGGGAAGTAGAAATTCTTATCCTTTTGATGTATTCTAACCATGCTCCTCATATTCAAGATAATAAAACCTACTAATAGGAATCCTGACAAGATACCTAGACCACGAAGTATATGGTATAAAATGTAGGTATCTTAAAATTGCACCCCATTTAATCCACTATTTTTTAATAATAAATTTTCACTAAGTATAGTTACTATAATCCTCTCATAATTCGCCAATTATAAAGTGGGGCACAGATGATTATCATTTGAATGATGCATCCTTAATGTACGCTGAGTAGTAGTAAGATTAAATTCAAGGTTTAAGGCCATAGTATCACCCTGAATCATTTCACATTATTGCTCCTTTATTGGTCCATCACTGAGTACACTTAACAAAGTAGACAAATAAGCATGAAAGATAGTGATATGGGATCCTTGAACAAAGAACCTAATCTTAATTATGTCCTCTAATTTTTAATATATGTTGGCATGGAACTCGCAAACCAAAGTTAGGTAATAGAGTCTGCCTAGCACTGACTTCTATCCTAGTAATCAAAATGCACTAGATATTTTGGACATTGTATTAATTATAAGTGCCAAGATCGGTTTACGATAATGCCATTTTTGGTGTGGGCCTCATATCACTAACATTTGATAAAAAAATGTGAATAAGGAGATATCATACACTTGGCACTTCCTCAAATTAGATGGTTGAATGGTTTGTAGTGTTATAAAACTGAATTGAATAAGGAAAATAGATAGAATCAGTCACTAAAATATTCCTTTAGTCATTAGAATATGTTACTTTTGCCAAGATATTTTGCCACTAGCGAAGTGAGTACGGCTGGAAAATTTCCATAAGGTAGATTTAATCATAAAAACTATATTATAATGTTATCATGATAATTAAGGTAGATTTCTCAGATCCTTGTTAAACCATGTTTTTTACTGAAATTTTCCAATGATTAAAGTAGAGATTGTTAGATCTTTAATCATTTTAAATCATATTCTAAGTGTCCAACTCAAACTAAACATTAAGATCTCAAATAAATAAATATTATCATTTAATCATGGATAAACACTCACATAAGACATTCAAGAACATGTTCTTAACTAGAATTTAGCTCAAAACATTATAGATAAATAAGAAATTTGATATTGAAATAAAACAGCCCATGGCCTTGTATAAATATGAAAAATGAGAGATAAAAGAAGGGATTTGATGTTTAGGAAGTAGCAAATGATGTCTATAAACTCTCCTGAATCTTTAAAACAACCTAAAATTACAATCTACAAAAGTTGGAAAAGAAAAAGAAAAGACAAATCCAAAAACTAAGGAAAGAAGAAGAGAATATGATTTTGATCTGAATTCTCCTTTCAAATCCGAGTTCTACTTTCTAAAAATGATCTTTAGAGCTCAATTTATATGTCTGAAGTAAGCAGGAGCAATTTGGCAACTTGCATCCAATGAAATTTGGAGATCCAACTGGAAAAAGCTCAACAAGGTGTAAAATGGCACTTAAAGAACAGTATAACGATGATGTTTAACCCTCCCGTTTTACTTTCAGATTCGAAGCACAATGATGGGTTTGCATAGGAAAATGACAGTACATCTAACTTGCCATTTTGCTCTCTATTTTCAAGTTTCAACTACATTTTTTCGAATTTCTTCACTTGACTAAGCTCTAATCTACAAGTTAACAATTCTAGAAGATAATTAAACACTTAAAACACTAAATTAAGAGAAAATATGCATCAAATTACACTAGAAAACACTATAAATCAAGCACTTAATAGCAGGCTAAAGAGTTGGGAGTTATGCTCTAACCTTATCTTGAAGAGAGAAGGAGAACAATCTTAACTTCACATCCTTAAATACTCTATTATGTCTAAAAAGGTCACATATGTCTAGAAAGGTCTCTAGATGTGTGTTAAGGTCTTCCAATGCTAAAATTTTAAATTGTAAGGCATTCATTATAAAGATGATTCTATAGGGGATCTGGAAATTGATTGTATTAACTCTTGGTTTAATAATTTTAGCTAACAGTCGATTACTATTCCCTATCGTCAAATCCATCATAGTTGGTTCTCTTCTCCCTTTTGGATTAGGTATCATAAATTCTGCTTAATGATCCATATTTGGTATTTTAGCTTATAATTCAAATTGCTCTTCACAAATATATTCTATCTTTAACTTACTAGATATGTTTACTTGAGCTTCCTTTCATAACTTACATACAGTTCCTTTGACTCAAGATCAAATATCAATTGCTCGAACTTTTGATTATAAATGTGCATATAAGAAAATAGGAAAAAGGAAAGAAAATAAAAAAAGAAAATTAAAAGATATGATGAAAGAAAACAATAAAGAAAAGCAAATTCCTAATATTATTAAGAAAGATCCCAAAAAATAGGGCTAAAAACTTATTTGGCTTGCTCTTAATTTAACTCAATCTAATTTAGCCTAAGACTAGAGAGAACTATACCTCTTTAACAAGTAATACAGTGGATATAGAGTCTAAAGGTCATTCTCACAAAGATCTTCTGTAATTACTAGGTTAACTAGTGTATAATTATCTAGAGATTCCAAATTAAAGTGATAAAATAAGTAAATAACTAAATTAACTAAAACAATCAATTGAACAATTGATCACAAGTAGTTAGCTACTAGTTCTACCAATCTTAAGTCTAGTTAAGGGTTCAGATTTTAGTGGATTAACTAAGTCTAAGGAGATTTTGTGTTAAATAAATCTAGGTCATCTTCACTAAAACAAAACAAATCTGTAATTAAGTCAAAGCCTTGTCTCTATCAATTTTAATTCATTGTTTAGTCATTCAATCAATTATACTAATAGGCATAAATTTTATTAAGTTTAAATATAAAAATTATTTTAGATTTAAGACCCTCACAAGGAATTAAAGTTCAATCATGTATCGACTTAGTTTCATTGTTTAATTGATTTTTTCAGTAAATAGAGCCAATCTCTTAGATCCCTAATGACTTAATAATCTATCTTAGGTAACCAATCTATAATAGATAATTAAACTCTTAATTAAACAAAGATCTTTTATATAGAAAGAAATTAATAGAGAAAAAGTTAATCCATCTATTACTCTAACTTTAAGTATTCAAAATTTTAGCCATACATATTAATCATCAAACACAAATATATAACTGAAAAGCACATTATTATTGATGAAAATAAAGAGTTAGAACATAAAAAGGTAAATAGAAAAGGATATAACTAAATATCTTCTATTGCAATTGTAAATTTGCTCTCCGATCTCTTTGAATATAATCTTAAGGGTTAAATTCATCCATAATCCCTGTAGTTTGATAAACTATTAATTAGGTCTTTATAGTTTCAAAACTATTAAATATGTCTTTAAGATTTCAAATTACTTTTACTATTAGTCCCTTCATTATTTTTGTCCTATGTGGACTAATGATAGTACTACGTGGACATGCCACGTGATACTAGACTAATAGTGAAAGTAATTTGAAACTTTAGGGATCTATTTGATAGTTTATCAAATTATAGGGGTCTAATTAATAGTTTACCAAACTATAAGGGCTTAAATGATATTAAACCTAATTAATGAATTATATTAATAATTAAAATAAAATTTTTAACAATTAAAAAATGTGTTGTAAATATTATATTCTTTTAATAAAATATTAAATTAAATTTAAAATTTTTTAAAAATCATATAAAAAAATATATTAAAAATTAAATACCTATGATATTTCATATATGTGAGAATAATACAAACATATTTATCGTACAAATAATATAGTAATAATTATTTTATATTGATAATTTTTTTAGTTTAAAATAGTTTAGTTTAAGTATAATTTTATATAATTTAAACGATTTTTTATACTCAATTTTGATTGAATCTAAAAATAACAATTTTAAATTTATTCAAATCTAAATATTATTTGAATAATAAATTTAAATATATTAAAACCTAATTTAGGTATTAAAAATCCTTTTAGGTATTATTCTATTCAT
>JAOXYD010221584.1:0-18926 GCA_028565735.1 Pinacopodium congolense
AGGTTATTAATCTAACCTTTTCATATATTTTTCAATTAAGTGATTAATCTTTGAAAAATTTTCAGTTGAGTGATTAACGCTTAAAAAATTAATCAAAAAAGGTAAAAAGATTGGAATGGGTTGAGATGGGCTGGGATGGGCTGGGTTGTTGAGTTGGGTTGGATCAACTAACAGCATCAACCTTTTTCACTCAACTGAGTAATTTTTCAAACGTTAATCACTCAATTGAAACTTTTAAAAGTTTGATCATTTAATTGAAAAAATCTGAAAAGGTTAATAACCTTAATGATTATTAACCCTATTATGTATATTGCATTTATGATTAGTTGTTTGTATATAAAATATAACCAAGAGATGTTAAATGTGATTGTTATATGTGAAAATCTTCTTAATGAATGAATTGACGAATTAGTTAAGTTATAAGTGAATAAATGTACATATGTTAAGCATGACTTATGTTATAAGTCTTGAATTATATAAATTAGTTAATAAATGTGTTAATTTAAGTTAAATGATTAAGTTAATTGAATGATAGATATTGATTATATTAAAGGATTAATGAAATTTAATAAATTAGGTTGACACGTATATGAACGTGATAAGTTGTATTAAGATGTGTTTGATATTGATTAAAAGTAATTGAAATATGTTAAAATATGTTTAATTATGTTAAAAATGATTTGAATTGGATTGAATATATTTTGATATAATTTTGATATATTTATAAGAGATAACCAATATTTCTAAAGGAGCATAACGACGTCATTGTTAACCTACATTGAAATCACTGCTTTAGACATCAACGATGATATATAGTATAATTAATGTTGTCATTGTGCATTATAAAATTATTGTTGTAGTCCATATTTTACACGATAACGACTAGTTCTTAATGGTAAAATGATTTTAATGCTTTAAAGTGTTGAATAATAGTTATAACCGACTAGTTTGAAATACTAAACTTATAAATAGATGTTTTTATATAGGTTTTATTTATCAAAAAGTGTAAAATATTTATACAAGAGAATAAAGTGTTTTGAGTTATTTTAATTTGGATTTTGTGTTGGTTATGTGAATTTATTTTGCATATATTTTTAAGTAGTCTGTGAGCTTAAAAGACTTGATTTGGTTAATAGTGGCATATCCTTAAAGAGTATCTTGTACAAAGGTTATTTTATGAGATTAAGATTGCAAAAAGTTATTTTTAACTATAAAAAAAAGAAGAGTGTTGTGAGAGGTTATCTTTAAACCTATAAAAAATAAAAGTATTATAAAGATTATACTTAAGCTTTAAAAAGGATTTGTAACTTATTCTTTATTGTAGTGAAAAAATTTAACAAATTATTAGAGACTAAGTGTAGAGAAAAATAGATTTCTTCAAATTAGTATAAATTGTTTGTATTCTTCTTCTCTATACTCTTTATATTTATGCCTTTAATTATATAAGTTATTTATATTATTTTTACAATTACTCATACAATTATTTATATTATCTTTACATTTGTTTATTTAATGTTCGCAATTTAATTTGAATATTTGGTGAATTAGAAATTGAGTTAAAAAAATGTTTAAGCTTGTCTGAAGTAAAAAATTTGATGAATTTAAGACTAATAAGTTGGAAGAATTTTTTAAACTCCTATTTCACTCTCTTATCTTAAATATTAAAAGGATTAATATTTAATATTATAGGAATAACTATTCAAAAACCTATGTTATATTAGTTCATGTAAGATACATTGTAAAGATAGACTCTTAATTAATTGTATTAAACTTAATTTGAATTTTATATCAACTTATTAAAAAAATTGTATCAAAATCGACACTTAATAATTTTTTTTAATAAAATTATTAAAAAATTTATTCAACAATTAATAAATTATTAAATATACATGAAAGCTTGTTAGTTCTGCAATCAGAAAAATAATAAATACAATAAAAAATATCCTTTAGATTTATTAATTATTTTACACTATGACTTTTTATTAACATCGTTAATAAAAATGCACTCTATTTCAAAATTTATATCTAATTTAAATTTTGTTGATCATCCATATACTTTTTTAAAATATTAATAAAATTAATAATTAATAAAAATGATTTTTTAATTAATAACTAATTAAAATGATTAATTAAAAAACTTAAAAATGAGAAACCTACTAAATTAAAAAATACGGAGATATTTAATATTGTTGGTGGTTTTAGTTTTTAATTTTTAATTTTGTGTATTTGTATTTTTTTCAAATTTTTATACTATCTTTTTAAATTTTTATGTTGTGTTAATATGTTATTTTTTTAATTTTAAATTATATTTTTATTTATTTATTAAAAGAAAGAAACCAAAGAACGGGAACAAAAAACGGAATGTACCTTATTTGGTATAGTTAGAATTTTTTGTTTTGATTTTTAACATAAAAATCGATAAAGACAACACATTAATATATCACAAAAATCAAGAGTAAAACATAAAAATTAATACAAATATATCAAAACTATTACTAAAAACCAACCTTATTATTTACAAATAAATAACGTGCGTTAACGTGCGTGGAGGTAAAGGGTTGCGAGTTGCGACGGATAGTGACGTGAAATAATTATAAATAAAAATTGCGTTTCAGTTTAACTGATGAATTTGTAAATAATAAATAATTTAAAAGAAAAAGAAAAAGGATTTTTTTTCAACAAAAAATCGTTAGACCACATATATTTGAAAATGGTGAGGATATCTTCATATGATTCATCAGAAGAAGAAGAAGAAGAAGAAGAAGAAGCGGAGGAAGAAGAAGACGAAGGGGAGGAAATGTCAAAGTCAAGCTCGAGTGCGGTGGCCAATGGATTAGCCGGAGCAGGAGGTGGTATTATTGCTCAGATCATCACTTATCCACTTCAAACAGTACTATTACCACTGCTACTACACCACTCCTTCTTCTTCTTCTTATTCTTCTTCTACTTCGCAGTGATGATCGTTTGAACATTTCATTTGCAGGTGAATACACGCCAACAAACAGAAAGAATCGCCAAGAAGGACAAGGAAAAGGCTCTTATCACTCATTCTACTAGTAGTACTAATACAAAATCCACACTTTTTCAGATTCTCCAGGTTAATTTATTATATGTGCTTTGCATTTTTCATTTTTCAGTTTTTTTACTTACTTGTTAATGGATTAATTATATGATGTATCGTCGTTAGGTCATTCAAAGTGAAGGATGGGGTGGACTTTATAGCGGCCTCAAGCCTTCACTCATCGGAACTGCTGCTTCTCAGGTCTCCTTTTTTACTCTTCATATCTCTTATTGTATGTATGTATACCTATGGTAAGCTAAGTAAGTTCAATTCTTTTTCTTTTTTTTTTTCTTTTTGCTGATGTTTCTGCTGCCAATCATGCTTTCTTCATATTTGTTTCTCATTTCCTCGATGCTATCGACTTTGTTGTTTAACTGGTTCTTACTCTACCACAATGCCTAAACGATCTCTTCATGTATGGTTTACAAATTTCATTATACTGCATTTCTATATTACAACACTTACGGCACTTCTCCTGTGCAAAAACTGTATCAAGATTTTATCCAAATGTTGCCCTCCAGAATATTTTAGCTTCCTTTACTATTTACTCTTACCAGTCCGTGCCATCAAACTCTTTAATTATATTTTGGTTGGAATCTTGGTCGTTTGTATGATTTGATTTGATTTCATTCTTTCATACTGTCAGGGAATCTATTACTACTTCTATCAAGTGTTTAAAAACAAGGCAGAGTTGATTGCAGTTTCCCGTAAAGCCAAAGGGCATGGTGATGGTACTGTTGGCATGTTTTCTTGGCTTGTTGTGGCTGCTTGTGCTGGGTGAGAATTCCCTTGTATCCATTCTGTCATGGCTTTATGCGAGTTTTAAATCTGATAGTTAATATATCTGTAATATGCAACTTTTTCGTTGTGATGGTTGAAATGCCATTCTTCTTGATTGATGACCTTCTCTATAATCATCATATTTCAGGGCGTTGAATGTATTGTTTACAAATCCTATATGGGTCCTTGTGACGCGTATGCAGGTGTGGTTGGAAAGTGGTTAACATTTCCGCATCTTTATATGTCTTGTCTTTAGCTTTTTCCTTAGCACTTTGACTTTGTGGTTATTTATTTAATAATCCAAATCCTGTATGTTAATCGGGCTCCATCACAAGTTGGAAAAAAGAAATCTTCCTAGTTACACCTACAAATGCCATATTCTTGTCATACACACGCACAGTAATATATGCAGAGTGCACCATGAAGGCAGAATTATGAGGTAGGCTGGGGAACTAGTCACATGACATGGAAACTTAAAAGAATACCTAATTTACGGTTTTTATAAAAAAAATTAATGTGATGGGTGAATCAATTGTAACACCATACAAGCCGCCCAGCTACCTTTGTTTATGTTAACATCTTAATATCTTATTAACTTGACGTTCAGTAATCTAGCTCCACCTGTGATGCACACAAGTACTCAAAGGAAACACACTTGCATCTTTATTTACTTTTGATCTTGCTGAGGGTGTTACTGGATGCTCCTAGCTTATTTTCCTCAAGATATTCATATATACGATGTAACTTCCATGTCAGACATATGAGACATGAATCAGATTGATTCATAATTCTTTTTGGATGCTTAACTACTTTTCTATGATCTAATCATGATTTTGAACCAATGGTGCATGACAATTTTTATGTGATCCCAGACGCAAACTCAGGCAGAAAGGAAGATAATGGAGGCCAAAAAGGAAGCTTTATTGCATGAGACCTCTGGTTTGACATTGCAAGACAAATTGGCTGAACTTGATTCAATAAAGCCTCGTCCATATGGGACTTTGCAAGCGGTTCGTAGTTATTTCATTTTCTTTCCTTCTTGACTATGTTTGTGTTTTCATGCCATAGGGATGCTTTAATATTGGAGTGATCTTACTAGTTATTTTGATGTGGTTTGATATGTTTAATGATTGCAGGCACATGAAGTTTATACTGAAGCAGGAATTGTTGGATTCTGGAAAGGCATCGTCCCTACCCTTATTATGGTTGGTGTTACTCTGATTTGGATAATCAAATTGTAAGTCCAAAAGCAGTTTTAAGTCAGTCATGTACTTGAGATTTGGACATGGCAGGTCTGCAACCCATCAATCCAGTTCATGATTTATGAAACCTCACTAAAGCGTCTTCGAGCTAAACGATTTGCTAACAAGCAGCAGTATAAAGATGTAACTGCTCTGGAGGTATAAGACTACCTTGAGATAATTAGGATTAGAAGAGAACCTTTAGAATTAAACTGCAGGGACTTCGTTTATTTGCAAAGTATTGGACCTGTTCACGCTTATATGTGATGTTCTCTTGATTTATGAATTAGGTGTTTCTACTAGGAGCATTAGCAAAATTGGGAGCAACTGTCTCAACTTACCCATTATTAGTTGTCAAGGTAAATTCCGAATCAGTTACCTTTTCACATCTTAGAACCATTGGTTTGAAAGACAAATGATGATATGATTCATAACTGCCCTGCTTTAACTGAATATGTGTCTCCTAGTTATCATCTTGCAAAATGTTGAGATAATTTCAGGACCATCAGTAGGACTATCCACTAGCTATAAGGCCTCTGGTGAAACACCAGACTTCATGTTTGGCAACTAAGCCTTTTTGCCTTGCAATAATGTTTTGTGTTTAAGAAGACTACTTTACCATGACTTGCTTTGCGAAAACTGAAAATGCAACCTTAAGATTAACATGAAGATGCACCAACTCAGCCAAATTCACACACGCTTTTCTGCATTATTTACCTATTGCTCCTTATTTGCATTCCTTCAAATGGCAGTCCCGACTTCAAGCAAAGCAGGAGATTGGTGGAAGTAATGCTTTGAGATATTCAGGTTTGTGTTTCAGAAGCAAAATTCAAATTTCTGAATGGTAAATTCTGCCAATATTCATCAACTATTTGTCCCTTTAGTTTGCATTCCTAGCGTATCTTTTATATTATTGGGTTGTGGCATTGTCTATCCTTGTTGATGGTTTATGATTTTGTCTGACATCTGTATGATGATGTTTTACAAGTCCATGTGCTAAAGGTGGAAAAGGTAGAAATAATTTTCATATATACCTAACTTTTTTTATCTTGCATTTCTCGTGTTTTAAGGGATGTTTCAAGTACTATTCTTACAATAGGTGGCTGAAAGATTTCAGACAAATGACATTTTTTCAAACAGAAATAGAGGAAGATTTTCGTTTGTCTTACATTCTTTACCCTGTTAATCATTAACTGTGGGCTTTAGCTTTGTATCCTTGTATATTGCATGTTGACATAATCGGACTGTCATAGATAAGAACTTCATAATAGATGAGCTGTCTGTCTTGTGTTTTTATAAATTCAGGTACACTTGATGCGATATTCAAAATGGTGCGATATGAAGGATTGCCTGGTTTTTATAAGGGAATGAGCACAAAAATAGTACAAAGTGTTTTTGCAGCTTCTGTACTTTTCATGGTGAAGGAAGAGCTCGTCAAGGCTTACATGGCACTAGCAGATAAGAGCAAGAAGGTTATATTACATATGAGTAATTAGTTTGCTTGCCAAATTGAGGACAGCTGCAACTTTGCCTATTTGCCTCTGGGCAGATCAAATGATAAACTCTCACGATGGTTTGGTGATTTAAATTGGTGACAAGGTTGAACAAATTTAGTTTTAGGATGTCACATGAATCGATGACTTTAGATGCTAACAACATCCCTACAGTCATATCAAGAGCAAATGTGCTGTTAGTGTAGCTGAAGAACAATCCAACTCTCAGATTTCTGCAGATTGGTGTCCTCTGCAAATTCAGCCTCGATGGTACTCTGGAACTTTGTTTACCTCTCATTGAACATTTTGTAATTATTGAAACTGTCGCTGACAGTTATAGTGTACCTCTTTAGAAAATGGTTAATATAGAGATTAATGTGATAATGATTAATGGATTCAGCGGGCTTTTGAGGTTATTTTCATGGTTATTGTTAGAAATCAGCAAAGGGTTTTGGAGAATCTCCATTACATGTACGATGGATTGTCAGCTTGATCCAATGGTTTCCTGTGCAGAATCAGCGCACGATGTTTGTTTACTTTCTATTGAACTTTCTGTAACTAATAAAACTGAAACAAATTTCTGCTTTTTGTGTAGTGCTATTTTACATAGGTTGAAGAAGAAGAATGACCAAAGTTATGCTCTGCTTACAGTTTTGAGGTAAAGGATGGGAATTGTAAAACTGTTGTTTCCTATATTAAGACTGACTATACGCCCGAAGAAGGTGTTCTTCTATAGTCCTGGACGGACTAAATTACCATTTTTATCTGGTGTACATCATCACAGTTTTGTTTAGGAGAGGCAAAATGATAATTATGTCTACAGAAAGACAACTACGGAGTACTTTTTTTTTCATTCTTTATTTTTCTTGCACATGATGATGAAGCGAAAATTAGGTCACAAGAGAATTTGTATCCCAATCATCAGATGCCACAATACTAGGTTTGCATGTATCTGCGTTGCTGCTTCACTCTGTTTCCCTTTTCCTTTTCATCTTTTCTCCTTCGCCTCCTGTCATTGCTCGTTGTTTGGTCGATTCTTCGTCATAACATGTCTCATCTCTCAACTGCCTGTCTTCTTCGTATTGTTTTCTTTTTCTTTTTTGTCTTTTGTCTTTTCTCAACCGTCTCCCGCCATTGCCCCGTTCATTCGCCGCTACTCCGTCCGTTAGGGCTTGGTCAATCACTATTGCTCTTCTTTTCTTCCTCTATTGCCAGTGTTGCTTGGATACAAACGATCGCGGGCTTGACGAAGTAGATTGATGAATTATGTTTATTTTTCTTCTGTATTAGGATGGACATTCTAACCAATTTTTAAAGTTCCATTTCATTGTTCTTTATTCTGTCCTGTTATGATTTTTTTTTCAATTTACGTTTTGGGGTAGTGTTCTGAAAATTCAGGTTCCTTGCCTTATTTATACAAACTCAGGATTTGCTATGTTGGCATTAGCATTAAATGCAGTACACAAGCTTTGGAAATGGTAGAGAATTGATAGACCTATAAAGGTACTCTTCTTCTATCAAGTTTCCCAGTCAATGTTTGAAGAAGAACCCTGCTGGATGTCTGAAGAAGTACGCGGTTATGTTGAAGCTGTTCTTAACAGCCTTGCTGCTAATGTCCCAAAAGTAGTTCTATTTCTTAAACACCAATTCGTTTTTGATAACCTTAAACTGATCTATCTTTAGCAAATATAATTGACTATTTTGTTGGAGTAGGTTGTAGTTCTTTGTGAGGTAGAAAAGCAAAGGAAGACATGCTTAATCAACTATATAGTTCCTATTTTTACTCTTAAATGCAAATTGATAATTTCTTTTAAGTTACCTTTTCTTGCTGCATGTCACGTGGAAAGGGTTGTTTTCATTGACGCCTTTACATTGCATGTGACACCAAATAATCAAAATTTTGTTTCCTTAAATTTTTAGTTAAATTCGCTAATTTGCTATCCTTGCTTTGGTGATTAGTGCACAAAGCTTAACTAGGGTTAAGGAGCTTCTCCAGGAAGACCATAATGTAAAGCGAAAGAGGGAGCGTAGTCAGAAGCAATCTTGTCTTCTGTCCAAACTCTCAAGACAATTAAGTATTCATGATAATCGAGTAGCTGCTGCCTCTGGCTGGTCTAATGGAAGTAGTGGAGCAGGTGATGACATGAATAATTATGTGTTTCTTCTATGTGGTCATTCTCCTTGAAATTGCCATTTTGTGATTTCTCTAGGGGTAGTACAGAAATTAAGTGTCATAGGTTAGTAGTTCTGCTGGCGTAGTTGTGTCGGATGTGGCAGAAAACTATTAAACATTGAAGAAATCGGTGTTTCATTGGTGCCTACCTTAGAAAAGACTGGAGAAGCAGGAAATTATAGTGTAAATTAAGGTTTCGAAGGACTGGCTGACAATAGAATATAGAAGCAGCATTTTGAGGAAAATGTTAGTTGATTTGGCTCTGGGAGCATGTAGTTTAGCTGTTTTATGTATTTAACTTTGATGTAGCTATAAAAAAGATTCTATGCTAATTGTTCATCATTATTTTCCCTAGCTCTAGGCGAATATATTATGTTGCTTCCTATACGTCAGGATTATCGATGAAATGTCTTCATTAATTATTCATTCTCTCTTTTAGGATTGTCCCTTACACATGTTGAAAAACTTTGTGACATTTTTAATTGGGTTCATGTACTATTTTCTAAATGATATAGATGGCCTTTGGCCTTTTGATGTGTCTTTCAATAAAATGATTTGCCCGTCCTTAATGAGGAATTGTTGGATTATTTTGCTAGGATTCTGATTGTTGGATTTATGAAAGCATAAATTGGTTTATTCAAGATATGTGTGTTTCATCACTAAGGAGATGTTTTGGCTTTATCCGAGAAAAGCTACTTTGCACATCTAATAATCATAGAATCCCAACAAGCCACATCCTTTTTCACCATCTTATCAAACACCACCTTAATTTTATTAATTGTCCCACATTTGACATATAAATTCAAAATAGAAGAGCTAACAAACACGTCACCCTCATAACCAACATACAATACATGAACTTCCAGTAAAATACCAACGCCAATAAGTTCCAATCACTGAAAATAATCAATGAACTCAATAGAACAACAAATTTGCATCTAGGCATACAATTTAGATTCTAATAAGTTTCAAAAAGAACATATGTAAATACATTGCAATTAAAGCAATATGTTTGCTATTAGAAGGGATAATATATCTACATGGCTACTACCATTTTGCAGGTCATTCACACTATCATAAGTATAAAATATTTGATATGTCTATATACAAAAACATGGATACCTTCATATACAAAAATGAACAACCTCCATATACAAAAACATGGGCAAGTCCATATACAAAAAACATGGACATCTCCACATACAAAAATATGGATACCTTTATATAAAAAAAAGTGCCTAAAGGATCCAAAATAAGAATCTTCATACCTCCAACATCTAACATAAGGAATCTGCATAAATTTTTATCAAATATATTAGAATATGACAACTAACCAATCATATGTTATTAAAACATCAAAACATAAATTATTTTTCTTACCTTAAATTCTTGTAGATGTTCCCTCTCTAAATTGCCTCCTTTTCTTAGGAGCCTTGCTAGCATCCATGGTTTTTTGAAACGATAAATGTACGTGTAATACAAAAAACGTTAGTTTTATCAATTGAATTGTTTAATAGTTTCAAAAGTTAAAATGGTTACCGATTATGATCTAAACACGTTAGTTGCTTGTGATCCATATATACTGCATGTTCTTACATTATGATCATGTTGTTTATATATACCACAGTTGATGAAACCATCAACTCTGGTTGACAACTGACTACTCTTACCCTCACTAGGTTCTTTGATTCGCTTCTTTTTTGGTCTTCCAGGTCTCCTCTTGTATTTAGGAGGCTATACAGATTAACTATGTTCTTCTCTAGGTTTTGGCCAAAATAGCTCACCAGGTATCGGATTTAAAGGCTTAAAGTACCATCTCAAATAGGTTTCCTTTGAGTAATAAGAATGAACATACTCTTCTTGCTCACCCCTAGCAAAAATAATTGCTAAAAGTGCATGGCTGCAAAGGATACTAGTCAAGTCCCACGTTTCACATGTACACACCCTTTCAATTAGATTAAAACATGATCATCATTTATGTAATGATCCATCTCGTATTTTCCATCACCTGCATAATGAGATAAGTAGTTAGATAACTCATTCTTGTTTTTTTTTAAGTTTCTTTAAAATACTAATGACCAATTGCAAATTTTTCAATACCTGCATAATGAGCTAAGTAGTTAATTGCCTCTTTCTTATTTTTTTCAAGTTTCTTTAGAATATTAAGACATATGGTAGCATTATAAGCTCCCATCCCTTCCTTTTTAAGTTGGAATATCTTCATTATTGCTCTCCTAATAACCTCGAAGCAAGATAATATGGGTTTTTCCCTAACATATCTTGGAAAAGCATTAAAGCACTTAGCTGTATTATTTGATAGAAGATCGCTCTTACATCTTCTGTCAAAGGCATGTCTACACCACCTTACCTTTGGAATTTTATCCAACCACTCATATGCATTTTTATGCATACTTTCAAGCTTTACCATCTCGATCAAATCCTTTCCTTGAACAGCTATAAGGAATACTCCGCATCTAATCCTTGATTGAGACAGACAACTTGAACTATTTTTTCAAGTTAGCCCACAAATGTATAAAGGAATATTGGTGATCATATTGCTTTAACTCATTTTCAAAAAGTTTCTCCAAACCTTATTAATATTTTGAAAAAAGTAATAAGTTAATACCCTTGCAAGTTTAGAGAGCAAACATAGCTATAATAAAGACAAGTTTACCTTCTGTCTGTCACACATAAAAACTCATGAATTGTTCATGCCAATATCACCTAACAGTGTGCAATAAACCACTTCCACGACTCTTTGTTTTCTACTCTCACTACTGTCCATGCAAGCAAGTAGATATTATTGTTTGGGTCCCTGCCAATTGTTGTCAACAACCAGCCACCATGTTGAGTTTTCAAGTGACAACCATCAATGAATATGATGGGTGTACAAGCATTGACAAATACATCTTTCACCTATTGTATACAGATATATCACGAAACGAAATTACCACTTAGAGCTCGAATGTATAATGAATTCCCTCTATTATGTTCTGTAACAGCTAAAAAGTATCCCCTCAACTTGTCATACTGTGATCCTTCTTCTCCAAGCACCAATTTTGAAGCATATCTCTTGGCTTTATATGCTTTAATAGTAGAAATGTTTCGTTGATGATCTCTCAATACCGGACCTTTTAATCCAGAAATGTCCAACTTGGAGTGTCTCTAAAATTAGGTAGATAATGCCTCGTAATCCACCTATAATCTAGTCTCGTATTATCAAGACTCTACCATAAGCTTGCACATCTTGCATTGTTTTAATCTGAAATGCTTCTCCATTTTGTGTTTTACTTGTATGAATTCTCCATGTACATGCCTTTTTGCACTCCACAGTCACTCTCTTCTTGTTGTTCTTTTTGCATACATAATCAAAACCTTTTTTTATTGAATAATCATTTAATGCATTTATGAAGTTTGTAACTGAACCAAATATCATTCCCTTTTTTTAGCTCAACTACAGATTCCTCATTACTTGGTAAAAAGTAACGGAATTTAGGTTTTGTTCCTCTCATCATCTGAACTTCCATCAAAGCTTCCAATGTCATCATCATTAACTTCTAATTCATTTTCGTCTAAGTTATTTAATCTAGCATCTTCAATTAAATAGTGAAAAATATCATCCATAAGCTCCTTATTAGAGAAAGAGTCATTACTTTCAAAAGACTCTTCACATCAAATGTGGAGTCATTTGAGTCTTCAATCACTTCAATAGGAATATCAACTAAGGGTTTATTAACATTAGACAACTTCGGATCAAATGACTCATTTAAGAATTTATACATAAATTCCCATAGCTTCCCATACCCCAAATTTCTAGCATTCAATATAAATTCTACTAATGTTATCTTATCCAATTCAGCACCAAAATTATCCTTTTCCTTACCTTTATAAGTCATTATCGGGTGATCTTTAAAAACACCTCTATACCAACAATCAAATCTGATTCTTGAGTCTATATGTGCTGCCATTGGATATATTTCTACAACATGTAATATAAACACATATTATAACATACATAATTAGTGAATACAAATGCTATGTTACCTATCAACATCTTAAATAATCAGCCACATAATGGTTTATTGCAACTGATTAGTAAAATGCTCTTCATTTCTCATTACTATGTTGATTGAATTAGCTTCTTTACGCCTTTAGTATCACTAGAAGATGAAGTTAAGCAGGTTAAACTTATGCTCTGTAGGAAACCTATTAAAGTTCCTATGCAGCATACTACAAGGCTAGGATCACACTATAAGGCCACATAAATTACTTTAAGTCAAGTTGTTAGGAGTATCTCCCAGATGAACCTATAGACAAGTTTTAGGCTTCAGCAAGATAACAAAAGAAAGATATGCATCAACTGATGATTATGAATAGAAAAAAAAGAGTTCATGTGAACAAACTCAAGGAAAGTTCTAATACTTTGAACATATGTTGTCTAGCCTTCAGGTCTGGAATGGGGTGTATATACGCTTGTCAAAACGTTGTCTAATGGACTGTAATATCCAGCAATTAGAAACAGTCAAATGATTCAATTTAAATCACATAAAAAATACCATCATAATGCCCTAAATAGTAAAACTAATATTATATTTCAATTTAAAAATCGCATGTTCAACTCCACAACTATATTAATGATGAAATAAGAACAAACAAGGAGAGCAAATATTAAGAACTTTTACCCCATCAGTGGCATCTGAAGATATAAATTGCTTACATGAGATTTGTCAAAAGCATAATTGGTGACAACTTAAGCGTAGTACATATAAATGACATTGAACAATTCTAAATATTGATGTAATATTACCCCCCCTTTTTTTAATAGTAGAGGAGACCATGTATAAAACCATGGATAGCATTAACATCAATAATACATTGGTATACTCCTAAATTAAGGTAAAGATCAGCATCAGGCTAAAGAAGTATAACACGAGACAAAAAACTTGCCTATTACATAGCATTGGACCTTAAAAGGTAAAGTCAACCAAATCAGCTACTAAAGTCAATTTCTCAGGCAATAGTTGGAGAACTTATTAGTTTTACATGCCTTATTAACTCTTATGTTTAGGTATTTTATCACATTCAATAGTATATGTAGAGAAAGGACAAAAGCATAACCCGACAACCTGAACTTATTTATTATTAGTGGGACATTAACAAAACAAAAATAAAAGCAAGTGGTCTCAGTAATAATTTGTAAAACATAGTCGAAAATGAAAGTACTGATAATGGACAAGAAAATCAAATATTGTGTGGTCCAATAGTATACTGCTAATTTATTAGTGGGTCACAAATAAAAACAAAAGAGAATCTGAATAGTGCAGACATATCACTTTTCTAGTTAAACGTTGGTGTTGTAGGAGACAGTAACTCGTAGCAGTAATTTGTAAAACACATCGATTAAAATATAGTAAAATCACTAACTTAAGCTAAACCTAAAACTGCGATACGTATAAAACAAAAGAAAATGCTTGATAACAAAACCTAGGCAATACCTGTAACAAAAGAAGAAGAGTAGCGGCAAAAAGAAGAAGAAGAAGAGCACTAGCAACGAATAAGCGGAGCAACATCGAATTAGTGCAGCAGCGACGAGAGGCGACACACGGACGGAGAGACAAAAAAGAAGAGTGAAGCAGCGGCGGAGAGGGGGAGATGGATGCAGGGGATTGCGACAGGAAGATAACCATAATGCAAAATGTAGTAGCTGTGAGAGGTGACACGTGGACAGAAAGATGAAAAAGAAGAGTGAAGCAGCAGCGGAGAGGGGGAGATGGATGCGGTGGGGCCATCCGTATATGTATACATAGCCATCAATGTGTCAACTTTTGCCACGTGGATGTCCACGTATAATCCTCTGTTAGCTGTGTCAATAAAAAATTAAAGACGGTCTAAATTTTTATCTGAATTAGACAAATTTTAAAAGATCAGTCATTAAGTTGAAAACTTTTAAACGTTGAAATATTGAAGTGAAAATTTTTCAAAAGATTGATCACTGATAGGTTTATTATCCCTATTAATTATAAATTATTTACTAATTAATAAAAATGAGCATGATTGGATTATATAGATTAGATATTAATTCTATGCTTTATTTCTAATTGGAACATTAGATGACAAAATGATTAAATTATATATTATGACTAGGTATAGTTAAATTAAGTCAAATCATTTTGATATTCCTAATATTTGAGTGGCTATGATATATTAGTAGACATTAATCATGTAAATTATTTAACTGGTGAATTAAGGTAAATTAAAAATCAATTAATTAAATTCTAATTATGAATTAAAATTAAAGTTTATAATTATTACTAATATATTAAGAATCTAATGAGATATATATAAATGTTTACTCATAGAGAAAAAATTTAATTAAATTGGAATTAATTATAAAATTTGAAAAAAAATTTAAAGTCAAATATATAATATTTGATTTATTAAAATAAAGTTGTAATTATAATTAAAGATAGAATTTAATTTAATTTAATATTTTAAAAATTGGATCAGATATCGAATAGATAAACGAAGAGATTTCAGGTTTAGATATTCAATCATTATTAAATTATTATAAAACTAATATTGAATCGATATAAAGTAATCGAATGTATAAATTATAAAAATAAGTATAAAATATTATAAAAATTAAATTTATAATTTAAATATAAATAAAAAACCAATATCCAATGTTATGAAAACCAATGCCACGCTAGTATTGGTTTTTACTTTTGAACAATTTCACGTTAGTATCGGTACTGACGAATTTTTAAAAATTATAAAATGATCTATGAATTTTATAAAATTTGTAAACTGATCCATGTATATATTACGTATTTCCTGTAAATATAATTTTAACGTCTCAAATATTCAATTAATACAATGAATTTAATACATTTTAAACACAATTTCCATACATTTCAATATCAATTTTCACATTTTTCTCAAATAAATCACAACTTAAATTATTGTAATAAAGTATAGAACATTAATTCATCTATTTTTCAAATAAATATCAATATAAAATCATAACGTCATCTAATAACATCTCCAATTATGTAACTATAATCAATTGTATCTAAAGTTCAAACATCATTTGATAAAAACAATATATAGAAACATAAATGGTAAAATTAAGGTCACAATCCACCACAAGAATTCCATAAAATGAAATTGAAGCCTGAAATAAAAATATCAATTGTTAACATATATGAAATTTAACATATACATCAAATGCAAATAAAAAGGGAAAACTTGAAGTTACATGAATATTCATTCTCCAAAAAAATCTCTATTGAAATCTAACTAGATTCACCTATTATTTACTAAAAATTCCTTGTCATTGAGAGGTGGTTGTTCAGTACTATCATCCAATGTCATCGCACCAAACAACATGTCAATATCCTCCCAGCCAGTATCTCCCTCTAAGATACTCTCATTTAAAAGAGTTGACTCCTTATAAATCCAATCCACCAAAATATCGATATTATCTAAGAGAATAGGAGCAAAAGAATTCATTGTTCTACTCAAAGTCCTAATAACCTTCATTATATAAGGCAATAGCATTTATCATAGACTAGTAATAATGTGACCAAGTATCGTTGAGTAGTACACTCGTATCATACTACCATCTAACTATAGTTATATCTACTTGGTCAGTAGCCTCTCTTGTTTGCACGACGGCACGAATAGAAGGTTGAGCCCTGAGAGTTATTCTTTGAGGAAAAAAAACTAGCCAATGACTTTTTTCTCTTCTAGCCAACCTTACTTCTACCTAAACTACTCCCTTCTCGAAGGGTAAAAGGGAAAGAAGATCCTCTCATTTCAGGAACACCATATTATACAATGTTCATTTCCAATCAAAGAGACTAAGTTTGACTAGATTTCTCTAGAATTTCTCCATTTAACTAGAGTTAGGTGAAAGAATTTATTCCTCATAATTAGCTCCTTAATTGGCTCCTTGATTGGTGGAGCAATTAATAAGGATAGGTAGAGTAGGTGGGGGTAGGTGAGAGATCTTTTTAGAGAATGAATGTACACCATTATATCAAATTAATCACCACTATCAAGTGAGGAGTTTGAGTACTATAAATAGGCTAACTTTCTCATTTGTAAATAATCCCACACTTGTAGCATTTCTCTCGTATAAAGCATTTTTTGAGTAATAAGAAGCTTTCTCTAAGTTCTCTAGAGTTCTAATGTTATTCTTGCCATCTCTCTCATATTTGCTTAGCTTCTGTAAGGTGCTGAATCAAAATACTCTTAAGAAGTACTTGTGTGAAGGCTGAACTAGCATTCTAGTTAGGGAAGGCATTCTAAGATCAAGGAGTTTACTAGTGTCGCACAGTTTATTGATAAGAAGAGATCAAGCCCGTAACAGTTGGTATTAGAGCTACATGGTTCTAAACAAGTAAGTTCTTCACTCAAATTCTATTTGTTATTTGCTTGAAAGATGGTTGGTGCAAGAAGTGAGACTACCTACGTTGATGAAACTTCCAAGCAATCTAATCGTGGAAGAATAAGGTTGAGAAAAGTCTTAGTAGACATTAATGAACAATTAGGAAGAGCAGAACTTGCCATAACCGAGGGGCAAGAGAAGTTCGAAGAACATAACGGCCGCATCAAGGAACTCGAAATTGGAAGGGATGAGTTCTTAGAGGAGATGTAATATGCTTTGAATGAAGCCTTCTTAAAGTTTCTTAACCAAGTGGAGGCCTTGAAGGGAGTCTTCCAGTTCGAGATTGTTGTTTTGAAGAATAATCTTGAGAGAGTCTCCAGTGAGCTGAAGGAGACCAAGAATGAGCCATCAGTAAGAAGGTAGTTACTTAAGGAGTAAATGTTGCCAATCTGACGGTAGTCATTACTCCTTCAAGGATTGAAGCTTCAAAGACTAAGATGCTCAAAGGGTCAAAGAATGTAAAGGAGTTGGATAACTTTCTATAGAGTTTAGAACAATACTTCAAGGCAATTGATGTGGAGGAGGATACCAAGAAAATCAACAATGCCACACTCTACCTTGATGATACCACGACGGTATGGTTGAGAAAAAGGTATGACATTGAAAGGGGTATTTATACCATTAGCATGTGAGATGAGTTCAAGAAGGAAATTAAGAGGTAATTTTACCCTGAGAATGCCGAGGAGGAAACAAGAGACAAGCTAAGGTGCCTCTAATAAAAGGGAAGCATTAAAGAGTACGTGAAGGAATTCTCCAAAATGCTATTGGAGATGCTTGACTATCATGACAAAAAAGCTTTATTTGCCTTCAAGGAAGGACCCCAAAATTTGGTGAAGATAGAGCTTCAACATCATGAAGGGGATCCCCGATATGGTACCCAAACCATATAGCATCTTATACAGGAGGTACACATCCACATACCTCATCTCATTGAACCCACTGGCTCGAGGAGCAACATTATGACCAATCATCCCGACTATAATCCGCTCCTTAGCTCCCAATGTAGCAATAATACAGCCCCTCGAATTCTTAGTCAGACCTAGGGCATCTCTAGTAGTGGCAATAGAAAGGGAGGGGTCCGAAGATATGGTATCCCCATGAAGTAGATCCCTAGTCTTAACAAATATACTACCCTCATCCGATAATCCTAATAATACAGAAATTGAGGCACGAGTGATATGGATAGGAATACCTCTGACCATCGAGTGTATCTCGATGGTGTTTGTCTCGTCCTTATCTTCGATATTTGTAAAGAATTCCCAAACTAGGTCAGGATAGAACGGACCAGCAAAGGTAACGATGGCCTCGAAGGTCCTGAAAGCTCTAGATATATCGAAGATGGCTTTGAGTTCTGGATGGATAGGTCGCTCGATAATGAATTCGTTCCCCCTATGAGCCTAGAAGCACTAAAAAATTTCTTGACTAGTGAATAACGCTGGGTCAAAGGCCAATCTCTTCCTCATAAGTGCCATTTGATTGCAATCTGTTCAAAATAATAGGCATAAACAGGTCGGAAATCGATATAAAAATTAAGAAAATTTTTCCACAAGAGTTACCAGAATCTTCCCTTTTGACCGGAATATTCTTGATTTTCTGACGACGATGAATCTGAATAAAATTGGTACCAAAATAAAGTTAATGAAAATTTTAACACAATGGTACCAAAATCTAAGCAAATGGAGGCCTATATTGGGAGAAAATTGAAAAAGAATACCTTAGGGAGAGA
>JAOXYD010221611.1:0-18924 GCA_028565735.1 Pinacopodium congolense
ATTTCAATAAGTTTCAAATTATTTTATTTATGTTCAATCATAATTGAATATAAAAAAGTCGTTTAGGTTATATAAAATTATACTTAAATCAAACTATTTTTATCCTAAAAAATTTATCAAATTAAAATAATAATTAATATGTTATTTATATGATAATTATATTTGTGTTACTCTTACATGTATACATTATTATAAATATTGAATTTATAAAATAAAATATTTGTATGATTTGTATGATTTTTTAAAAAAATTAATTTATTACTTCATTAAAAAACACAATATTTACAGTATATATTTCTTTAATTATTAAAAATTTTATTTTAATTATTGAACTAATTCATTAATTCAGTTTAATATCATTTAATTCCTTATAGTTTAGTACATTATCAATTAAGTCCCTATAGTTTGATAAACTATCAAATAGGTCTCTAAAGTTTTAAATTATTTTCACTATTAGTCTAGGACCACATGGCATGTCCATGTCGTATCACGTGACACCACGTGGACATGACACGTGGCACTATCGTTAGATAGAAATAACAGAGGAACTAATGGTGAAAGTAATTTGAAACTTTAGATACCTATTTGATAGTTTTAAAACTATAAGAACTTAATTGATAATTTACCAAATCATAAGGGGTCTACATGAATCTAACCTACAAATTTTTTATAAACTTACATTAGAATGCAATATAAAAAATTCCTAATATCCTTAACAGTGAAGGGAGATTAACAATATTAAAACTATATATCTTGTAGACATGGTTTTATGATGATTATTTTGGGTTTGAGGGAACATCCATGTGATTTATGTGCATATTTAGTTAAACCTTAGAATAAAGATGTTACTTAAATGTTTCCAATGATTTATCATATTTTGATAGGACTTGGTGAGCAATTGGATACACTTTTAAAGTTAGAAGAGATACAAAATTAATTTTTGAACAAGAGCATCAAGTTAGGAAGCTCCTTGTCAAATTTCATAGCCAATGGACAAGCGTCTGAAGGTACATCACAAAAAGACTAAAAGGAGTGCAAAGTTGGATAGGTCATAACTAGAACCACAGTCGTGGCCTTACCTATAGTTTTAGTCTAGAGAGAAAACCATGAGAAGAGTCACGGTTATGGCTCTATCGAGGTCCCACTTATTTTTAACCTAATTTAGGTTATTTTGTGGTCAATTCTTGCGTTTTAAAGCCTTCAAGCAACAAGTCCTAAGCCATCTTATAAGGGTTTTTCATAGGATTAAAGGACAAAGACAAATAAAACATATTAAATTCATGATCCATAGTGGATTTCACATTAAGAATCATTAAGGAGTCAAGGATTCAAGATTTATAATCATAGGCCTCTCTATTTCTTTTCTTCTTATGAATATTATTGTGATTTTTTTATGTCCAAGAATAAAACATCTAATATGATTTATAAGTTTTTATGAACTCTAGGTTGTATTTTTTATTGTTTTCTTAGTTTGTCATTGAATTTCTATATTTGTATTGAATTTCTTTGTGGAATCAATGACATTATTTTTTGAATGTTATACGAATGTAAATTTCAATTCCAACGATGTTATTGCATATGTTTAGATTTAGAATTTGAATATATGCTTAGATTCATCCATAAACAATATATCTTACATAGAGATCTAGAGATATGCTTACATAAGATGTACAAATTATGTGTGAATTTAATCGAAACAATAGGTTTTATGAAACACATTAATGCATTCAATTGATAAGTTGAAAAAGAGCGAAACTCATCTTAATTTATCAAGTTAGATAGAATTGAATAACTCAAGAGAGAGTGTGATTTAACTTTAGCAAGCTATAGCCTAAGAAAATCTGGAAAACTTGTTAAATCAAGGTTGAATAATGAATAGAATGCATCCTAGATTTATTAAGCACATAAATCCTAGCTTTATAGTTGTTTGTTATTTCTTATAAGTTGCCTTTGTAATTTCATTTTGTTTATTTTCTTTAATCAATTAATTTATCAATCATCCTTTTGAATTGGCTACACAATAAGGATAAAGATTCATTGATAGTTGTAGGTCTCGCGGATTGACAACCTAGACTTACGATAGCTGTACTATGTAACAATAAATCCACTTGCATTATTATATATTATGGTATTGTTTGGTCATAATTCTTGGTTTTTTTTTTAAACCTAGGTGATCTTCACAAACATCAAGTCTTTGATGTCGTAGTTGGGAAATCATTTAGTGTTTTCTGTTCTTTGTTAAACTAGCCATCTTTACTCTCTTTTTTTGTTTATGTAAGTTCTTGAAAATTTTAATTTTCTACACTTTTGTTTTTGTTTAAGAATTCTTCTCTTCTTGATCTTTTGTTTGTTCTTTCACTTATCTAGATAAGTACTTCTTTATATAGCTAAGAATCATCCTGTAGACTTATATGAGCTAGATCTTAAAGTAAAGAGAACATTTAGGACAGGTTTAAGGGAGAAGAAATCTAATAATAGCACGAAGCTTGAGGTATCTGCCTTGCATGTAGGAAACATAAATCGAGAACTAAGACCTCCAGCACATTTGAGTTTAGGGGATTTGTCAAGACCCTCATTGCAAGGCACATAATCTAGTATTTATAGGTCGAAGGTGAAGATTGTTAGCTTCAAAAGAAAGCCTTAAATATTCTAGATGCTACAAAATTATATTCAATTTAATGGGCTACTAGAGGAGGATCCTAATGACTATATTATCAATTTATTTGGAAATATGTGATACTTTAAGGTTAATAGCATTTTTGAAGAAGTTGTTAGATTGAGACTCTTCCCATTCATACTAAGAAATAGAGAGAAGTCTTGGCTTAAGTCTAACTTGCCTGATTCTGTCACCTCTTAGAATCAATGGATAGAAAAATTTCTTACCAGGTAGTTCTCTCCCTCCTATTTGGCTAAATTATGTAATAAGAATATTTCTTTTCAACTGTGGGAGTAAGAAAATCTTTATAAAGCTTAGGAAAGATGGAAATACATGCTGAAAAAGTTTCCACACTATGGATTCAATTTGGGCATGCTAATGCAGACCTTTACTAGGGGCCTTAACTTTTCTATGAAATAATTAATCGATGCATCATCTAGTGGCACTACTAGCCTTAAGACCCTTGAGCAACTCTAAAAGCTTATAGAGAACGTTATTATGAATACATATTAACAAGGCAATGCATGACAAAGGTCTAAGCCTAGTGTAGGGGCACGTAGTGTGGGTGCAGTAACCTTATTGGAAGCTAAAATGGAGACTTTAATAAGAAAGTTGGAAAAAATGATGGTAAGATCTGCCTCAGTCTAAAATGAAGGCTTTGATGAGGAACCAAAAATGCTAATCATTAAGAGCTGAAGACCAATTTGAACAGGTTGACTATATGGAAAGCATACAAAATAACCCATATAGTAACATATTTAATCAAAGGTGGCACAATCACCCTAACATTTATGGAGAGCTCAAGGCCAGCCAAGTTAAAACCATCCTCTAAGCTTCAAAAAATAGTAAAAAATTAGGCAACCTAGTTTCGAGGAGAACCTTGTTAAATATATCACAAATACAGATGTTAGGTTCTAATATATAGAAGCTTCGATCAAGAACTTAGAATATCAAGTTAGGAAAGTTGTTAGAAGTATTTAGGAGAGACCACCAAGTACCTTACCCAATAACACTAAGAAAAACCCAAAAGAGTAGGTACATGTGGTGTTCTTGATTGATAGAAAGGAGATAGATGGAAAAGTAAATGTAGTAAAGGATAAAGTGACAAAGGTTAAGGAGGAAGCAAGGACTGATTAAGAGGAGAAAATGTTTGAAAGGAAGAAGAAAAAATAGTCATTACTTTCAATTCTTGACAAAGAGAGCATTGAACAACTTAAGGAGTACATATTATGTACTTTGAAGCTATTAAGAAATTAAATTCTAATACTCCTTTAATTGAATCTCTTATTTAGTAACTGAAGAATGTCAGGGTCATATGTGTTGTGCTTTTAACAAAGAAGAAGAAAGAGTCTCCAAAGATGATGATGAGCGAGGAGTGTGATACCATAATCTTTCATAAACTACCAGATAAACTAAAGGAGCCACAAAGTTTCTCATTCTCTTATACAATTGTTAGTTTGCAATTGCCTAATGCATTAGTCAACCTAAGGGCTATCATAAATCTTATATCAAATAAATTATTCCATGAATTAGGTCTAGAGATTATAAAGCCTACTAGTATGAGCATACAATTGGCAAATAGATTTGTTAAGTATCCTTAAGGCATAGTAGAGTACATTTTGGTGAAAATTGATAAATTTATGCCTCCTATCGATTTTATGATCTTATATGTAAAGACTAAGGATAAGATTCCTTTCATTTTAGGTTGGCCTTTTTCTAGCCACTTGTAAGACATTAATTGATGTTTTGGGTAAAAATTATCCCACGGAATTAAAGAGAAATCAATTATTTTCTTTAAATCTAAAATTATTAGCTCATCTTTAAGAGAGAAGCAACATCCCACCTCTTTGGTAATGTTATTGATGTAACTTTGAGTGCTTTGTGAGGGATTCCAAAACGTAAACCTCTAGAGTTTGATTTGTTGATGTTACCAAGCCTTGAGCACTATAAAGTAGAAGTTATTCCAACCCTTCCAGTTAAGGAGTTAGATAAGTGAGTTGTGAAAGATAAAGAAGAATCAAAGAGCTCCAAAGGAAAGGCCAAGAAGAACAATAAGACTCAAAACACGAAACTTGATAAAAGATAAGCAAAAAGAGGTTGTTGAGCTAATTACATTAAACAAACACTTGTTAGAAGGCAAATTAGTGGTTATTTTATTGCTTCTATGTGCTTTTGTTAGCTTTCATTTTGTTATTTGGAAGTTATTGCATATAAGTCACATCCTTGCATGTTTAAATTGTTTAAAATTTTATGCCTTTTTAATTTTTTAATTTGAGTTTTACATCATCTTTAGATGCCTAAATAATCTAAATTTGAATAATTTTACATGAGGATTAAATTATAGGTGTTTTGAAATCTAATTGAGTAGAAAATAACAATAATAAAAAAGGAGTCACCATAAAATCTAATTTTGTAACACGTAATGATAGATAATTTGATTTTTTAACTAATCTATTAAATTAAATATAAATTGAAGTTCTTATACAAAAATAATCTTTAACTTTTCTAAACTAAATAACACCAACTAATGAGTTCAAAGGAATGATAAATAAAACTAAGAGAAACTAAAGTAGAGATAAATAATGCTTATAATATGGCAACTTCCTCTTCAAGATTTTTTTACTCCTAATCCAATAATCCAAGCTCTTTTGTTTATCTTATAACTCTTCCATAATAGATTTTCTCAATTCTAGCCCTTAATTACCAAAACCTTGATTAATGAAGGAATGACTAAAGACAGTTGGACAGAAATTTCAATATGCCTGAAAAGAGAAATGAAAAAAAAAAAACTCTTTCAATTCTTGCAAAATTACCCTTTTATAACTATAGTGGTTGTTTACAGTTCAGAAATACTACTAAGGTAAGTTTTTGATAAGGGGCTACTGATTAGGTTTAGAACTCTTCCTTCCTACTATAATTTAGGGTCCAAAATGGTGCTTTTCAATAATTATATTGACGCCATTCTTGAGGATCATTCATCTACTATCTTTCTTTGAGACCACAATAACAACATATGGGGTATAACAGCACATTGCCATTAATCTATGGACTCCCATTCAACACCATAATCATAGCCTTCTTTCTTACCAAAATGGTGTCATTGCCTTCAACATTTTTGCTTCTAGAAAATGACTAAAAAATTGCTCCTTTTATGATTTGAATCACTTTGATACTACGAATACCTAAATTTCATTTTAAAAAAAGTCATTACGAGTCTAACTAATCAAATAATTAGTAAATTTATAGATAAATACATTAATAAACACATTATTTTTACACATTATCACACTTAAAAAATTTACTCATATACACATTAAAAACATTTTTAGTCATTATGAGTATTATTTCAAAATCATTCCCTACATATTTTCTTCTTCATTATGCAACTTATATGCATAATCTAACCATGAATACAATACTACATGAATGTGCCCTTAAAACACAAAAAAATGAGATTAAGTAAAACTTGGATAAAAATTGCAATAGTAAACGTATACAAAACCTAACTTGTCTTCCATCTTAAGTCCTCTTCACTTGATAATCATAAGCTCCATTCCATGACTCTATAACTCATTTCTTTAACACTTCATCATTATACCTATCTTACTAAAAACCTTAAACATAATCAAATTGTCAGTAATAAGATTGTTTTATCATCATCAAAACATGGTAGAACCTCCCTTGGTTTAAAAATCTTGCCCTATTTAGTAATGATAAAACCATGTGATGTTACCAGTTAAAATTCACTAAAAATCACATAAAAATCATTCACTAAAACTCCCAAAAGAAACAACTATATGCAAATATAATATTCAAATAATATTACAATTCAAAAACACAATACTATAACCAAAACACATATTCATTACATCATATTCAAAAACCATCATGTTTCATGTTGTCAACTTTTTACTAAGTCCCCCTAAATCAATCATGATTTACCAACAAACTCAAATTTATTGTAACTTTAATAATATAAATTCATTGAAAGTCCCCCTAAATTGATTAAAATTCATTACTCCCCCTAAATTCATTCATTACATTCATTAATCCACTAAACGAACATTACTCCCCCTAAGTAAGACTCACTATCCATCTATCTATCTCCCTTCTTAGAATCCTTATAAAGGTAAATATAAATATATAAAACTAACTACAATGATTCAAACAACCAAATATGGTGTGAAACATAAAAGAATCACAATGAACTACCAACTATCAAGCTTAACACTCTTATAATAATGCCAAACCTATCCTCACACATTAGATTAGTAAAAGTATCCTTAATTGATGCATTATATCCAGAAATTCTAATTTAATATCCTTCTTTTGAACATGATCTCTAATGAAATGATACCTAATTTCTTTATCCTTAGTCCTAAAATGTTGGATGGGATTTCTAGTAAGAAAAATTGCACTTATAATATTACACTTAATAGGTATTTTGTTAAGCTCCATCTTATAATCCCTAAGTTTTTAAATCATAAAATTTGAGTAAAACAACTCTCAGTGACTAGATATTAAGCTACAAAATTTTGTTTTATACTAAAAGAAGATACTAATGTTTTACTTAAAAATTTACATGCACTAGATGTACTCTTCCTACCTATTAAAATACCTATATGATCCACATTGTAAAACCTAACTAAATCTAAAAAAGGATTCTCTAGGATATCAAAGTCCTAAGTTCATTATTCCAAATGAATACCTAAGGATATGTTTTATAGCTAATAAATGTGACTCTCTAGGAAATGCTAGAAACCTAGCACATAAGCATGATATGTTTTCTATAAAGTTTGTTTCTTAAGTTTTTTAGTGAATTAATGTGTTGTTTAAGTTGATAATTAGGTGTTTAGATCTTAAAATCACGTTCTTTTGATATTTTTTTAATGCTCATTGGTTTTTTTGAAATTTATTGATTTTTGGTAAGAAATTGATCTCAATTATTTTGGTACTTAATGGAGTTTTGTATGCTATTAAATGTTAATAGAGTTTCATATGGAGTTAAATGAGGTAGCTAAGTGGAGAAAAAGATGAAGAAGTAAGAAGAAAACTATTGGTCATGATTTTGACTTAGTTATGATCATGACAGAAGATTTTTCAACCAGCCAAGTCACAATCATGACATGCCTTAGGTTTGAAGGAATGCAAATTTTACATGATTTTTAATAACTTGGAGCTTGTTTGGGATAAAAACATAAAGGAAAATCTAGCAGTCATCATTCTAAGTTTAGATAACATTCTAAGAAGTAAACGAACATCAATATTATAAGAAGGAAGAAACTCAAGATTAAGGTGGAAACATCAAGATCAATCAAGTTGTCCAGATTTTCCAAATTAAAGGCTTTAAGCTGCATCTTATTTCTTTCTCGTTTCTATCTCATTCCCTTGAATGATTAATCTAAATAGTTGTGTTTTGAATAAGATTATGAAATTTTAAATCTATTTTAGGGTTTATTCGTGAATTGTTTTGTTCTACTTGTATCTTATTAATTTAATACGTTAATGCTTTATGATATTTTTTGCACTTATAATTGATTTGAATCGAGAGATTGGATCATTTTATTTATGTTAGGTTACGCAATGATAGTTTGTGGCTTAATAGACCTACAAATATCAATTTAATGATTAATTAAAGAGAGGTCTTGGTTTCTTGTTAATTATCCTTATGATTGTTTTAAATCTAATTGAGCACCTAGAAATAGTTTTATTAATTGAGAGAATGCAACTCAAGTTTTATCTATTTCAATTCAGATTACTTAATTAGATTTTGAGAGAGGGCAATCAAAATCATTAGCATAACTAAATTAATAAATTAAAAGTACAATAAAACAAGGATAAAATAACCCCAAAGTTTCCATCATTGATAACTTCAATGTCATTACTTTATTTTACCTATTCATTTATTAAGTTTTGTTAATTTAATTTAATTTTTAGTTACTTTATTCCTTAATTTACCTTATACAAGGTGAGATTCAAGTTGTTAGGTAAGTCTATTCAATCCTCGTGGAATGATAGCTATTATACTATAAGATATGGCTTGTATACTTATAGTGCAGCATAAAGTGAATAGCAAGTTTTTGGTATTACTGTCGGGGATTACGATTTTAGTATCTTGTTCAATTTGAATTATTTTGATTTAAGGATTTTTTTAAATATTTTTCTTGTGTGATTACAAGCATATGAACATAAGAGTGACTGAGAGTTCAAGCAAGTTAGGAGACACAAAATTTTAGATATCACCAAACACGAAAGAGAAATCTAGAGAGTAAAGCACTAAGAAGATATTAAAAAAAAACTATGCAGAAGAAAGGAATCAAGGAGCGCATCAACAAACTCTCATTGACTTTGTAAGGCTTGGATTCAACATAAATTAATAAGAGATTAGGAGACCCCCATTATAGACCGATAACTTTCAAATTAAATTGGCATTGCTAAATAAGCTATAAACTAATGTGCAATTTTAGTGGTTTGGTTAATAAAGATCCCAAAAAACATCTGGAAAAATATTTAGAGATATGCAACACATTCTGCTACAATTGATTGTCAGAGGACACCAAAAATATGAGATTGTTTCCGTTTATATTAAAGTACTGAGCCTTAAATTTTCTAAATCCAGAAAATATAATAACACGAGAGCAACTAGTTCAAGCTTTCTTAACCAAATATTTTCCATTGATGAAGACATTAGAATCATTAAGGAGGTAATGAATTTCCAATAGAGTGAGAAAAAATCTTTGTATGAAGCATAGGATAGATCTAAAGAATTGTAAATAAGTTTCCCTCACCATAATTTACTAAAGGAGTTTTTGCTGTAAACATTTTATAATGAAGTTAATACCCACAGAAGAGGGACTATAAATACAACCACTTGAAGTTCCTTAATACATAAGATAATAGATCCTACCCATGACCTACTGAACGAAATGGCAAATAATAGTTACCTCTAAACAACAGAGAGGAGTAGGCAATCAAACCTTAAAGAACAAAAGGGAGTGAATACAATGGATTGAATGACAATCTTGCAAGCCTAAATGTCAGCCCTCACTAAACAATTGAAGAGCTTGCAGACCACTTCCTCTAATCTAATTAAGGCAATATAATGTGTTTATGAGTTGTGTGGTCAAGAGAGTTATGTGATAGTAGAGTGTTTTCTGATGGCTAGCAAAACTATAGAACTGGTCAATTACATAGGGGCACCACAATGACGATTAGGTAATAACCCCTAAAATAAACCTTTAATCCAGGGTGGAAGAACCATCCAAATTTCTCTTGGACTAATAATGCAGGAAATAATGTAAGAGCACAAGAGCCACTAAGTTTTCAACAAGATAGGCTTGGATCTTTGGAGTATAAGATAAAAAAGCTAATGGACATGCTAAGCTCTAAGTTTAATAGTCAAGACAAAAGTTAGAAGAGGATGGAAGCCAAATTTGATCAAATAATGAAGAAATATACGTCTTATATTCATAACTTAGAGGTTCAGGTTGGCTAACTTACAAGTGTATTGTCAACAAGAAATGTGGAGAACCTTAACTTACATGTGTGTTGCTAACAAGAAATGTGTAGAGCCATCTTAGTAACACTGAGTCTAACCCAAAGAAACAATTAAAGGCAATTAAGTTAGGAAGTAGGAAGGAGTTGGAAGAACTAATAAATAAAGAGGTTAAACCCCTAAGGAAAAAAAAACCAAGAGAAAGAGGAACCACCTTACACTCTAAAGATCCCATTCTCACAAAGACTAAAAAAGAATCATATGGATATACAATTTTTTATATTCTTTGAGAAGTTAAAGAAATTACAGATTAACTGGTCATTTGTAGAGGCATTGAAGAACATGCATAAGTATGCCAAGTTCCTCAAGGGCATCTTAACCAACAAGTGGACTTGGAAGGACAACCAGATGATGACTTTGATGGAGAGTTGCAACTCTATCATTACCAGCCATATACCATCTAAATTGAAAGATCAATGGAATTTCACTAACTTTTATATTATTAGTATTTTAGAATTTTCAAAATGTTTATGTTATTTAGGAGCTAGAATTAACTTAATGCCCTCATATATTTTTATGAAATTGGTGCTAAGATATATAAAGCCAACATCAATGCTCATAAAGTTGGTCGATCAATCAATTAAGATGCTATATGGATTGGTAGAGGACATCTTGGTAAAGGTGAAAAAGTTTATCATCTCAGTGGACTTCATTATGTTATATTTTGAGGAAGATAGGAGCTGCTCATTGATTCTTACTAGGACTTTCATGAATAATGAAAGGATGTTGATTGATGTTGATGATGAGAAGTTAATTCTTCATTTTAGTAATAAGCAAGTGGAGTTTAGTAAGACCAAAGTATTTAAAAATCTAGTAAAGGGAAGTATTTTCTTGAAAATTAATATAGACGATGAATGTATGAGAGAGCAAGATAGGGTTATTAATGATCAATTAGAAAAGAGAAATGGTAAAATGATTGAGGAGGATGAGGAGATAGGTGAGATGTTAAACGAACAGTCCTTAATGTGAACTTAAGCACCCACTCTAACTTCCAGTAAGAGACCACCTACCTTAGAGTTAAAGCCTTTAACCAACCACCTTAGATACATCTTTCTAAGTGAATGCTAGACATTACCAATTATCATTTCAAAACAAATAGATGTGGAACATGATAAATAAGTTGGTAGAGATTATAAAGAAGAGAATGAAAGTCACAATTATGTTGGTACTTAATGGAGATTTTTATGGAGTTGAATAAGACAGCAAAGTGGAGGATAATGTGAAAATTTTGGATGAAAATTGTAGGTCACAATGGTGACAAAAGATTTTGCAACCAACCAAATCATGATCGTGACATGCCTCAAGTTTTAAAGAACGTGAAATTTACAAAATTTTTAATAACTTAGAGGTTTTTTGGGGATAGAAAACATAGAGGAAAACCTAGCAACCATCATTTTGAGTTTAGATAACATCCTAAGAGAAAAAATGATAGGTTTTGAAGAGGAATAATAAGAAGAAACTCAAGATTAAGGTGGAAACATCAAGATCAATCAAGTTCTATAGATTTTCCAAATCAAGGGCTTAAAGCTACATATTATTTTAAAGCTAAAAATTATTTCTTTCTCTTTTTTATCTCTTTCCCTTGAATTTTTAATTTAAATAATTATGTTTTGAACAATATTATGGATTGCCAAATCTATTTTAGGGTTTATTCTTGAATTGTTTTGTACGACTTCTTTCTTTTTGATTTAATATATTTATTCTTTGTGATATTTATTGAGCTTATAATTTATTTAAATCAAGAGGTTGGTTCAATTTATTTATGTTAGGTTGCATAACAAGAGTTGGTAGCTTAATAAACTTATAAATATCAAGTTAATGAGTGACTGAAGAGAGATATTGGTTGCTTCAATCGAGAGGTTGGTTCAATTTATTTATGTTAGGTTAGGTTTTAAAAGTGACCTAATGATCTTTCTCACAAGTTCAACATTATAGTAGATCTTAGCTAGACCTTTTAATGCATTAATAATATTAATAAACTTTACATAAATGGAAGATACAAATTCATCATAGAATATAAGAAAAAGCTCATATTGATAGGTAAGCATGCTCACTTTGCTCTTTTTGACTTGATTTGTACATTATATAAGTTATCTCTAAAGTGTGTCATATTTCATAGATAGTTTGGCATATAAATACCCTATTAAATTTGTTTATACTAAGGCATAATTTAGTATATGCATGGATTTATTGTTTATAGACACTAACTTTTCATCGCTACTTTCCCATTCATCCTCAGTTTTAGGTATTGTTTGGTTTCCTGTACATTTTAATGTTATAAAGGTGTTTTGTGATATTACTTTCCATAACTTAATACTACTAGCCATGAGAAAACATCTCATGATAGTTTTCTCATAAAGGTGGTTGTTTCCATCAAAATAAGGAGCCTTAATTGTGTTTTGTCCTTCTAAGTTGTTGGAGGGGGGAAAAAGGTTATGTGAAATATCTTTTCTAATTAATTTGATGGAATTACAACTATGTGGGACCTAAGATCTAATATCATTTGTTGGCCCTATTTGACAACTAAGAGGTATGAATTAGGTTCTCTAAAAATTTTCTAACTTAATGATCCTAAATTCATAAAGTCCTCTAAACTAATGCATAAATTTTATGACATTTATAATAAGCAATATGAACAAAGTAAAGAATAATATAAATAACTTGTAAATTTTAAAGGTTTAAGTAAAAAGGATTTAGGGAGAGAATATGTAAACCAATTTTTTTATTGGTTTGGTGATAACCTCTTCACTTACATTGACTCCCAAGCATCTCGTTGACTATTTCGCTTTCTTAAAAATCACAAGAATTACTCGATGATCCGTTTTCAAGGCCTTAGGGTAACCTTTTACAATTTAATAACTTCACAATATTCATAACCTCTCTAAATATGCGTGAAGAGGTGTTTCAATAGGATTACAAAAGTGTTTAAAAGGACTCACAAACCATTTCAAATGGATGCACAAACAAACTAATAAAAACTTCAACAAAACTAAAACTATATTCAACCAAAAATCACAAATAAGGGCTTAAAATTCTTTTATGTATTTCTTACACTTTTTGGATGATTAAACAATTCCTAAACACATCTATTGATGGTCAAAACTCAACCTACTAATCATATATGACTTTTTAAATGATAAAAATCATTTAATTTATTTTTTATTGGGTTTTGCTCATTGATATGCAATTGCTACCGTAACTGGTTGACCAATACAATTCACTAATGACTAGTCAAGGAAAAAATAGCACACTGATTGATCTCATAGGTTACTAAACACATTAAAAAATATTTCAATCAATCTAAAATACTACCTTAACACATCAAAAATATTTCTTAATTCACATGCAGATTAAAAACTTTCCTAAATGTATTTTTACTCTTTGAGAAGATTATTTCAAAATTATTCCACACATATTTTCCTCTTGATTATGTAACCTATATATATAATCCAAACATGAATACAATTATAAATGAATGAGTCCTTAAAACACAAAATTGAGACCAAGTAAAAAATATATATAAATTTGTAATAGTAAATCAATACCAAACCTAATTTGGCCTTCCATTTTAAGTCCTCTTCACTTGATCATCATAAGTTCCACTTCAGGACTCCATAATTTATTTCTTTAACACTTCATCATTACACCTATCTTACCAAAAACCTTGAATATAACCAACACATTATTACAAAAATATTTTTTTCATTATTAAAATAAGGCAGAACCTCTCTTAGTTCAGTGCAAATTTTTTTTTATAAATAAAACACTATTATTTTTGTAAGGGAAAGACTTTAATATATATATATATATATAATAAAATGCCCACAACCATATAAATTACAATAGAAAGGAATTATAGCGACAATTAATTAATAGCCTGAAGTTTGGGATCCAATTGAATCTAAATAAGAAACAAATGAATGTGATGTACCTATATAATTTATCAATTATGAAAAGATATCTTGAGAATTAGAAACCATATTTTTTCCTCTCAATTAAGAATAAAACAAAATTTAGGTCATTAGGATCAATTCACTCACAAGAATTCCTAAATCTTACTTCCTTCCTCTCATTTGTAAGCTTAAAATGTGATGAGAGAGTAGAAAATCATCATTAATCATTGCCATTATACTACTATCATTCTTTTTGAAATAAAACAATGTCATTAGATTTTCACTTTACTACTATCAAAGATCCAAGTATTGGAGATATTTTCAATCAATTTTAGAAAGGTGAGTTGCATAAGCTAGGGAGCACTAATGATAAAATTAAATAGCATTGGAGGTGTATAGTTGCAAAAAAAGTGATAATGCGACAGTAATGTTAACTGTGAAGTAGGGAAATGCTCTTGTAATTTTCTAAGGTTAAAATTAGTAACAATGTTTTTAATGTCGTACTAGTACTGATCTTGAATTTAATTTTGATACTGTTGAACCAATGAGGTTCCAATCATGTGTTTTTATGTTGACAAACGTTATTATTACTAATGTTTGAATTTTTAATGAGTTAATAAGACAAGTTGATGCAAGTGTACAAAAGCATCTCTTGAGCTAAGGTAGAAGAGCCTTCATGAAGATAATGAAGGAAGGAACAAGCATAGAAGAGTTAAAGTGAAGATTAAGAGAAGAATATCAAGTTTGGTTAGGTTTAAGTGTGCCATAGTATGTAGTCCTAAACTTGATCTTAATCAATGCTTGAAAGGGCTCTCACAGTTGCTTGACATATTTGGTTTGTGAAATAAAAAATTATAATTTTTTATTGAGTTGAAAGGGTTACCCTTTACCAATTAGAAAGTAAGATTGGTTGGATTCCTCTTAACCCTTAGAAACAAAACTGTATTAGGTTTATCTTGACCTTTAAAAACAACATTGTATTGGGTTCCTCTTGACCCTTGTGAATCAAGATTGTATTAGATATCTCTTGACCTTCATTAACAAGATTGTTGTAAGGCCTTACTATTTATCCTAGAAGAAAGTTTGTAATTGTTTTTAAGTTATTAGTAAAGAACAGTATCTAATAAATAATTGGAGAGGAGACATAACCTATCTGTGGGATAGGTAAACTTCTTTAAAATCTTATGTCTCTCTCTTTCCTTCTCTCTTTACTTATCACTTGTTATGTACTTTGATTATCAAGTTATTTGTTATCAATTTGGCATTCACTTTTGCATATCTCATTGAAATTAATTGGCTTTGGTGTTAAGTATAAATTTGTTAAGAAAGTTTTTATTACTCAATTCACCCCCCTTTTGAGTGTCTTCATGACTTACAGATATGGTATAGTACCGATATCAATCAATATCAGATACCGTTTTAGATAAATTTTTTAAATTATAAAGTAGTCCTTAAATTTTATAAATTTTATAAAATAATTCTCTTACATATTATGCTATATAAATATTTTACTTTAATTTAACCTTAAGTCAAAAGATTAATAATAATATACATTTAATAAAATAATACCTTTAATATTATTTTTACATATTTTTCATATAAAATAACTAAAATTAGTATAAAAATATTATTCAACTCATGTGAAAAACTAAATTAATTATATCAAAACATTAAATAATAAATATAAGCAATAAATGTAAAGAAATTAACATAGGATGAAATTTCGTACAATTAAATTGATGTGAATGTGATATATAATTCAGTTAAGCTTCATGTTCCTTGGAATTATGTATTAAAATAAGATGATGTCTTATCATCAAAATACATCTACTTAATCTATAGTGACACACTCAATAATAGCTTGAGTGCTAGTGGTTTAGGAAACTTATATTGCTTTCCAAGTTGTTTTTAAGTGTGAGGGTGACTTATGCACCTTTTAAGTTGAAGTAAGTAGAGATAGGAAATAACATGGTGTAAAAGTCAATTTTTTCAAACCTAATGTGTATTTTTCTTATTTTCTAATCATCTCAAGAAGTTTAAATATTTTCATATGTCATAACTAAAGTCCAGGAACATCAAAACCCCATTAAACCCCAAGCGCTCTATCCTTCCCTAACCCCAATAAACCTAATAAAAAAAGGGACCTAACTAGGCAACCCGAATCTCATAGCATGATGGTGCAGGCTGCCTAATCAATCTTTATTTATTGAAGAAAACAATTAAAGTTAAAAGGTCAGAAAATGAATTCTAAGTGGGTTAATAAGTGGGAAGTGTTAATGAAGTCAGTGGTTCTTGCAATTCCACGGTTCTACCATGTTTCTTGTCCTTGTTGCTTCGCAATCGACCGTCGTATTCAAACGCTTATAGATTGATAGGTATGAATTGCCCTGTAAAATTTTTTGAATTTTTTGGTGACTCATTACTTCTTGTAGGATTTGGTGCTTCCATGGAATTGGTTTTCTAAATTTTTCAAGTTTCTGTTAATGGGTGTGGTTTAATGATTTCCCAATTACTCCTCTTTCCTTTGCTGTCTCTTTAGTGATAAATGTTGCTATCTTCATTGAAAACAATTAATCCTCTGTGGTTTGATTTTATTTTCTTTTGGCTTCTATGTTCAAGGCTCAATCCTAATTCTTCTTCTTCTTCTTCTTCTTCTTCTTCTTCTTCTTCTTCGATTTTCACTACCTAGGTCTTATCACTATCTATAATTAAAGACTTTTCTCAACTGGGTTTCTCATTAAACTCATGATAAAGGAATGCCTATGGCTGGAAAAGATTGCTCTATTCTAAAAGAAAGGTGAGGGTTTTAGATAGAAAGGGTTTTGCATTTTATCCTTTTATAATTTTTACTCTTTTATTGTGTCTACTAGTTTCTTCAAGTGTGAAATTTTTTATTTTGGAGATTGCTTCTAAAAATGAAATACTTAATTTTTAGTGAAGTGTTAGGTTGTTCAAACTCTTGGTGAATACATTGAACTACTGAGCCATTTATAATATATTTCTGGTTGACATTGAACAATGCAGATGCTCTCTGATGAATTGGGTTGGATAGTTCATGAAAGTTTGGATCTTCAAGCTCTTATTTCATCTTAGATTGATTACTCTAAAGCTAAGGTTGATTTTGATTTGATTGAAATTGGGGTGAAAAATAGTGAGCTTTCCATTATTTGATTGTATTATCATTACTGTTGTAGCCGTTAGAGACACATCTAAAGGTTTTACTTTCCAATTTGGGTCCTTCAATCCTAGTTTCCTGAATGTTATGACTATGCAAATTTTGTTACCATATTACCGACAAATGTTTGATTCCACTAAAAATTACGTAGATCCATTTGATCATAGTCATTTTTTTTAATTATGAAATCCTTGTTAGTTAAATGTTTCTATTTTTGGGTAGAATATTTAAGATCTAATAACTGGTATGCTTGGTGTTGAAGGAAATTTAAGGGAGTGAAAGATATATATCTCATGAATTTTTCCCCTTGGATTGATGGTATTTGGGATTTGGCTTTAGGTATGTGAATGTTAAATTTCTTTGTCGTGTTTTAATTTTGACTAAAAAAAAACACAGTAACTGAAATGTTGTTGATTATAGAAAAAAATGAAAGTATGCCGTCATGGGAATTTCCTTACAATGCTAACTGTGTTTTTCTTATAATGTCATTCAACAACGATGTCATGCCATTTTATTTGTCATTATTTTAAAAGAGCTTGGATTGGGCATGAATGTCTCCATAGAAGTTCCTAACTGTGCTCAATTATGTAGCAATGCAATCTATCTTTTTCTTTTTGTTCTTTCTCTTATCAATGTTCAATTTTTTGTAGCTAAGTTATGAGAACTGGGAATATGAAACCTCAAATTTTTTATTCCTGATATGGAAAAACTTATTCACAATCTATCAATTAAAATGGTCTAGCAATAATGTTTGTGGATCAATATAAGACTATGACTGATGTATAATATCCATATTTGTTTTGTTCACAGACTCTAGTTCTAATGGATGATGATGCGTTGAATATTCGTAATTAAGGCTACTATAAGCCAGAATTTAAGGGTCATCTTGGTCAAAAAAACGTCTTATCGAACCTAAATTGGCACGAAATTCGAGCATAACAATGAATTTCGGCTTGCAGAAGGCGGTGTCCATCGCAAAGTAACGGGTTCATTTTAAAATGTCGGTAGTAATTACTTATTTTACTTCAAGAATGTACTAATGGATGAAGGAGCACAAAAGACAAATTTTAGAAGCTATAGGCAATATCCAAAATAGGTTTCATTATTACAAGGCTTGTTAATACTTCAAGGAAGTTAAAAAAAGGACTGACAGTACTACGATCATGTAATACTTGCAGATATTTGTAATAAAATTTAACTCTTTTGCAGCAATTTATAGTTTTGCTTTATATGCTGGAAATACTTGTCTTGGTGTTGCGTTGGTTAGGTGACTTTAAAATGACGGGTGATTTGGAAATGATTTATTTTGAAAACCAATGGACTTTTAAGGCATTTGCACCTATCGCAAAAGTAATAAAAGGGAGTAATATTTCAGACTCTGAGTGTCGAACCCACGAGGATAAAATTACTTAATTACCAGGTTGATCAGATTACAATTATTTGGGAAAATTCTAGTGAATTTGATTAAAAATTGGAAAAGGCTTAAAATTGACTACTTTGGATTAAACACTTTAAAAACTATTTTTGATTGCATCTGAAAAATCTTAAAATTACCAAATGTATAAATTAGCTATGGATTAGATGATTGATGATTTATTTGAGTTTAAAAACAAATTTAATGTCTAATTAAAGTCCTTCACAAAAT
>JAOXYD010221620.1:0-18920 GCA_028565735.1 Pinacopodium congolense
TTATTTTCGAGCATTTGCTATAGAATTGTGTTTTTGTGTGTGTGATTTTGTGTTTAATATCTTGCTTGAATGTCTAGGAGTTTAATCAAACTATCTTTTAAATTTTAGAAGCATTGTTTCAACAGATTAGAGCTAAAATTTGTCCTTATTTCAAAACTGTCTCTGTTGAGATTGTTCTAGCTTAAAATTCAACTTCAGGTGCCCAAACGTGTTTCTAAAATCGTGTTGTTCGAGTTTTCAGCTTGCTTAAGGTTTCTAGATTGTGATTGAACTTGTTTTCGAATTTATCAAACCTGTTTAGGCTATCATTCAGCTAGAAACTCTATACACTTCAAGATAGCATCTGTTTTCACTGTTTCAAGTTTGAATCCGATTTCAATCTGCTTAACTAGTTTCTTTGTGTTGAATATTATTGTTTTCTGTTTGTTTAAGTTCTTAAGAACCATATTACACTAAGTTTTGAATTTTTGGTTGAGTATTTGATCATATGTGTGCATTAGTGTGTTAAGACATCAAAAATGTCTATTTTTGGGTGTTCTTCATTTAATCACGAATTTCATTACATAAATCAATTCTGGGTGCATAAACTTATTACTTCTAGTTCACATAAGGTGTTAAGATTGCTCTAGTATTTTTGGATTGATTTTTAAGCACTTATATTAGTAGTTTGAGCTGAATATTCACTAAGTCCTTAATCTGTCTAGAATTTGTGAATTGAGCATCTTGATCATATTGATCGAACAAATACACGTTTTTGTGTTTATTTACTGCCATACTAAGTTTGTTTAGGCTTTCAAGGGTGTTATTACTCATTCATATCTTTCATTGAAAGCTAAAGCCCTTAGTTTAATTGTGCATTAAATGAACGCTTTTCAAAGTGTAATTGGTTACTTTAATTTGGGGGATTTGAGTTTTTTTGTAACTTATGGATTGTATAGGCAACTCTTTACCTTGAAAAGATTTGGGATAGGTTCCTCTTGACCTAGAATAAGATTGTGGTTGTTGGGTTCCTCTTGACCCTTGGAATCAATATTGTAAAGGTTACTCTTTACCTTGAAAAAGATTGTACTTGTTTTGATTTATTAGTATAGAATCATCCCACAAGTAGTTAGAAGGGAGACGTAGCCTATCTTTGGGGTAGGTGAACTTCCTTAAAAAATAGCCTTTTGTCTTTCTCTAAGCTCTCTTATTCTGTTCACTTTGATATTTGCATTAACATTCCACATTAGGTTGAATCTTAGTTTAGTGATTACATTTAGTTTTCGAAATGAATTAGGTTGCTAGCTTTGAGTTTGCAAAAAGTTTTTAATACCCAATTCATCCCCCCTCTAGGGTGCCATAGGACTTACAAGAAGAGATATTGAATTGATTTAGGGAGCAATAGCATCAAGTTAGGAAGCTCCATATCAAATTTCATGGCCAATGAATGATCAATAGAGCATGCATTGTGAAAAGACTAGGAGGAGGGTAGAGCTAGAGTAGGCCATAGATTGGGCCACACCTATGACCCAAACTGTGGGATTTGTTTAGAGAATCCTATAGGATAGGCCACTACTATGGCCAAAGCCTTGGTCCTATTGGGGATTTACACCATTTAAGTTAAATTAGGTTATTTTTCAGGAGTTATTTACCTCTAGAATCCCTTAAACAACTGTTAAGGGTGAAGATAGAAGTACCAAGCCATCTTATTGAGTTTTAAATAAGATCAAAGAAGAAATTGAGATCAAAATGCATAGAATTCAAGATTAATATTGGATTTCACAATAAGAATAATTAAGGAGTCAAGAGATTCAAGAGCTTTAATCATGAGCCTTTCTATCCCTCTTGCTCTTATGATCACTGTTATTATTTTTATTTTTTTAACTAATTTTTTATAGGATTTGGATTGTTATGAACCTTAACATATATTATTACATTACTTCTTTAATTTAATGTGGATTTGTTGATTTTATTTAAATTATCTATAGAATCAATGAGATTGGTTTTTGAATGTTATACAACCACGAATTTAATTCCAATTTTATCATATCATATGTTTAGATGGACCAAATCAAATGTATAAATAAATCAAAGCATAAGTAGTGCATCTTGTATGGAATCTTAGACCAAAGGCTTAAACAAGATTTATGAATTATTTATGAGATAAATAAAAAAAATAGGTTTTATAGAAAATAGTAATTCATTCAATTAATGAATTAAGATGGTATGACAAACTACTTGATTTGTTAAATTGAATAGGAGTTGCATGACTTCATCTTGAAAATGTAATTGAACTTAGGGGACCGACAGTCTAAAAACATTTGGAGAAATCATTAAATCAAGGTTGACTGATGAATATATATGCATCTTAGGAGGTTAATAATCTGGATCATAACTTCAACATTTCTTATCAATTCTTGTGAGATTGTCTTTTGACTTACTTTTATTTATTTTATTCATTTTCATCAATTTTCCAATCAATCAACTTTTTCTTATGTCAGTTAATAGGGATAAGAATTCACTAATAGTTGTGATCCTCACAAATCGATAATATGGACTCATGATGGCTTTACTACATTGTGATATGTGCACTTACCTATTTATATATTTTGTTATTATTATTTAAGTTTCTTAGTTTATTTTCATTTAAAACTTAAGCTCATACTATATACATTATTATTTTTCTTGTTGAATATGATTTTCTATAAGAATTCAATAACCACATTCATTTAAGCACCTGACCTCTAATAGTATCCACAAGTTGACCAAAAATAGAACTCAAAAAATTATTTTGAGAGGAAGAAAAGAATCTTGCTAGCAATTAGTTATTTTTCATTCTTACCTATTTGACCCCTAAATTTTCTCTTCATTTTTTTTTTTTTTTGCTACCTGCTTCCTTTCGTATACATCGTGCCTCTGTTTTACTCAATGATGGATTAAAAATCTAGGCATTGTTAGATTTATTGCCAAGCACATTGGTAGGTAGCATAAATATTAGATTAAAGTTAACGACCATTGTGATATCATATCTATTACATTATCCTCCTAATTATATCTATATTATCATTTTAAGATACTATTAATTAATATCATAACTAATATGTAAAAGAAAATTTTGTAGTCTTAAAAGAAATTTTTTTAATGTTTATATCTATTCTTTGTTGTAAATCAATAAATATAATCTAAACTTATTTAGAAAAGATAATTTGTGTCCATTATATATTTAATTTAAAAGGATTCTCTATAAATTGTTTCTTTAAGGTTAAATACATCAAGTCTAAATCTTGAATCTTTTTTTAAAAAGAGTCAACTATATAATTAAATATTTTTTAATTAAACTTAAAAGTTGTTATACAATACTTCCTACTAAAATATTGTTATATCTAATCATCTGTTAAAAGGTTGGTTACTAAATTAAAAAATTTTAAAGGCTGATTAGTAGATTGAAAATTTTTAAAGGTTGATCACTAAATTGAAAACTGTTAAAAGATTGGTAACTAGATTAAAAAAATTTTAAGGTTGGTTAGTCATTGGTTTGTATACATGGACATCTACATGTGTACAATTTTCCATGTGGATGCCTATATATTATTTTCTGATAGTTGCATTAGAAAAAATTGATAGAATACCTTAGTTTAACGAGTTTTAAAAAATTTTGTCACTAAATTGACAACTGATAGTACCCAAATTATATATATTTTAGGTATGCTTTCTTGATAATTATCATAGGATTAAGGGACAATTCCATGTGATTTTTGTGCATATTTGATTGATTCTTGAATAAAATGTTGCCAATGTAGTTTTTAATGTATGTTCATGTTTTTATAGAACATTGGTGAGCAATTTAATGTAGTTTTAGAGATATAAGAGATATGGAATCAATTTGTAGAGAAAGGGTATCAAGTTAAGAGATTTCACATCAAATTAGGATGAAAGGAGAAGAGTGCATCAAGAAAATACCGAAAGAAACAAAACTAAAAGGAACCATGGTTAGGCTCAAAATCATGAACCTAGCCCTAATTTGTGGAGCTATGAAATCCAGTAGGTTTTCATTGTGAAATCCAGTAGGCTTCACTATATTAAGTTTCTTGCATTTTTGTTTCGATCTTAGGTCTTTTCTTAAGGACTTTTACATTTTAAGAGGTGGAAAGTTGTCCAAACTCTTTAAAAATCATCCCAAAGCCATTTTACAAGGATTTTGAGCAAGATTAAAGAAGAAAGTTAAATCAAAGCATATATACTTGAAGATCAAGATTGGTTTTTATAACAAGATCTATTAAGGAATCAAGAGATTCAAGAACCATTACGATGAGCTTCTTCATCCCCTCCCTTTATATGATTATTGTTTTGGTTTTTATGATGTTTAGTAATTCTCTTATAGGATCTATATCATATAGATTTAGCTTGGAAAATAAAATATATGATTAGATCAATTCATAAGTGATGCATCTTGCATGAAGACCTAGAAGTAGGCTTATATGAAATGTTTAGGTTAGATGTGAGCTTAATCAAAATAATAGGTTCCATAAAACACATTAATGCATTCAAGTGATATTTTAAGATAGAGAGAAATGTCTCTTAACTTATCAATCTAAATATAAATTACGAAACTTGAAAGAGAGATTAATTTACCTTAGGGAACCTATGATTTAAGATAATTTGGAGAACTTATTGAATCAAGGATGGATTTTAAACATGAGAGGGGGATTAACTATTTAGATCCTAACTTCCTTATTGCTTGGTAATTCTTATGAGTTTGTTCTTAGATTCAAGTTTAGTTATTTTGTTGATTTTTATTCATAAATCAATCAATCAACTATTGAGAAAGTTTGATCACTAAGATAGAAATTCTCTAATAGTTATAGCGCTTATAGATCAATAATTTGGACGCACAATAGCTGTACTACACTGTGATAAATGCACTTGTTTTTTAGATTCATTGGTATATATTATTTAAAACTTAAGTATGCTTTACGCACATCAAGTTTTTGGAATCATTTTTAGGGACTATTTTGATTATTAGGAGTTTATACTCCTTGTAAAACTAACCCTTTTTTCATTGTTTTATTTTTATTTTTAATTGTACAAATTTTCTTTTTATTGATCTTATGTTTTACACTCTGAGGTGCAAGTAGTCAAAATCACAGAATGGCAAGGTTACCACTAGCAAGGCCTCTAATAGTATAAGGATGAAAGAGTGTCTAACAATGAGTAGATAGATAGCTCGACATGCTATGCAAATCAGCAGGATGATACTTGCAATTATAGTTAAATTGAACAAAAAATTACTTCTGGCTTAATAAAAATTACTTAGAGCCATCATCACCCATTGATTTTCTCTAGTAGCCTAAAGAAGAACCAAGATTAGCACTTTATACAACCTTAAATACATTCATATCTAACATCAATGCTAGCCCAGAAACATTGGAAGTTTAGGAGTAGACAGGGTTGGAATTATGTGGTGCTTCAAATAAGTTCACAACTAATAACTAGACTAGTCTAGAAGTTTCTCATAATCAATCTGAAGATGAGTCAAGGTTCACATTGTATAGGGTTTTTAATGAATTTCTATCAAACATCGATGTAGGCTAATAAAGATTAAAATTTGAAGAGGAGTCCAAATTGTTAGTATATGGAGCTTTAAACAAATTTTTTCTAACAATAAATCCAACAAAGAGAATTGGAAAATTCTCAACATAACTTGGAAATCTAGATAAGGCAACTAGTTAAATCAATCGTAATGTATAAATAATTTAAACCACCTAACATTATTGAGGAGGAACCAAGGACCATGAAGTTTGAAATTCAATTAAGAACAACGACCATGAAGTTTGAAATTCATTTAAGAACAACGAGGAGCTAAAAATTAATTCTAGTAGGGATATTAAGAAATCCATTAAAGATAAAGAAGTCAAGGAAGAGAAGGGAGCTTTCAAGGATATTGAAATTATGGGTATTATAGTTTTTTAGCACAAAATCGAGGGAGTGGGTGTACATCACTATTTTATTCCATGGAGAAGCATGAAATTTCTAAAAGGAAAAGGATAAAATCCAATAGTAGGTATGGTAAGTTATAAAGTTGTAACATGTCAACATAGAGAAGAAGAACTAATTTATGATGGACTCAAAAAGTGAATTTGAATTCTCTAGCATTAAGTTCTATCTCCTAATTTTTAATTGTCCTTTACTTTTCTTATTAGAATTTGCTACATATAGGGTTGCGTTTTGACATGTTTCATTATATTCCATTTGCATGTTGTTTTGTTTTGTTTTGTTTTTCTTTATTTTTCATATCAAATTTGGTTGATAATTTGTGTCATATATGCTTAATATTTTGATAGATCGACTAAGGAATTAATCATGATTGTGAAGTTCTAAACTTTCTCTTCTAATAATTTTAGTTTTTATGCTTTGCTTGAGTTAATTGTCAAGTATAGATGTTTGATGCTTTTAAAAAACCAATTGTGAATGTTGAAATTTCTGTAGGTGATTCTTGTGATCCAAACTTTGATGATAATCATGGTTTTAAATCATAGGTGCTTAAAAAGGGTATATGTTGATTATGATCTATGAACATCTAATTATATTCCCCATTTATATTCATTGATGAATTTAGTATGCTACTCCTATACTTGGTGTTACATGGTTAATGATTACTAAAAGTCTCATAAGCCTTGAAATTGAATAATTATAGAATGCATTACATGACTTAGTGCTTTTATTAAAATTATCTATTTAAAAGTTGTAGTAGTGTGTATGAATGATTGTATAGCTTATGGCTTATGAATGCTGGGAGTGAATATGGTTTTTTCACACTTGTTTTAGTGTTGGTAACAAGCCATATGGAAGGAGTTTACAAGTTTCATTGCAATAAACTCTCTTAAAGGAAACTTGATGGACGTGCATATAGAAGTAACTTAGCAACCAAGTTTAATTATCTTTTACTTTTTTTCTTCAAATTGGATTTAGTTTTTAGATGTTTGAACATATTACCTTGGTAGGATTTAGTTTTATTTTCTTTTAATTTTGGTCTTTGTTATTTTGTCCCTTTTGATCTAATCATTCGAAAAGGCTTGTAGTTTAGTGTTTTTATTTAAGTAATGGAAAAAGAAGCTTGATTGATTTCTCCAAAGTTCCAAACGTCTCTCAATTTATGCCTATAGCTTGGATTTCAACATTAGAGGGAGTTATATTCTCTTCTCTTCACAATTTTGTGTTTTATGTTATTTTACCCTCAAATTGCAGACAATTTGGTTTCAATTTGGAGGAGGATGAACTTTGTTAGTCTAATGGTGAGAATTTGAATATTTCATCTTAGAATGACTTTAATTATTAGTTTATTGTTCTTTATGATATTGTAATACAATTGATGTTTTGGATATGGTAGCACTGATTAATTCTTGAATGCTAACTCATTTTTTCCTCATTTTTATTTAATGTGAAATGCATGTGTTATGGTGGCCCTCATTTATGGTATCATGTGTCTATAAACATTTCAAATGAATTATTGTGTTAATTTTGAAACAAATGTTTAGTATTCATTAAAATTTGAAAAAAAAACATATGTGAGATAAAGTGAGCATAATTGTTTACTTCGTTAACTTCACACCAATAAAAAGGTTGAAGTTCCTGAATGGCACCAGTAGCCATATGAGATTGTGATCTAGCTAAATAACTAGAGATGTTCACCAAAAAAATGTTTATCTTTGCATCAAAAGGCAAGATGACATCTCAAACAATCTAAAATGAGTAGTGGAGGGGTCATGATAAGTAGTTCACCCACATGTCAAAAGACCAAGTGAATCTTAAATAATTGATCCAAAATAAAATTGGATTATGTTTTATTTTTCTTTAAAGCATCCTTGATCAATCTTATATGATGATTTATATGAAACTACTTAGATGCTCAACATTATGTATAAAGGGTTTGAGATTTGTGATAATATTAGGAATGAATTAGACCCTATTTGTGTGGATGCTTAATATATTATAATTTAGAATTGAAATAGAAAGAAAAGGAGTTAAGAAAATGAAGCAAAAGAGGACTAACAGTTGTCTATAATCGTGGACTGTCCACGATCATGGTAGAGAGTAGAGCAATCTCCAGTCCATGATTATAGAGCTCCACAATCATGGGTAGCTACACTTACATCAACAAACAAGTTTCACTTGTTTTCAATATTTTTTTGACATTTTAACCTATTTAAGGATTGGAAGCCCTAGGAGTTGCCAATCAATCATTGGGAACTTACCCAAATAGGAAAAAACTAGGTTTTAGTGGCTTTTAATGGTGGAAATCAAGATCATTTATCAAGTTCTTCAAGAGCTCTTTGACTTTCTAGATTTTCCAGCACTAAGGATTGAAGATAAAGGTGCCAAGATTCATTTAGTTTTATTCTTTATTTCCATTCTCTATCTTCTTATATGGAAAATATAATAGTTATGGAATGTTTAGTTGGGTTGTTAGATGTAGTTTTTTCGTTTTTATATTGGGTTTTGAGTTATTTTTTATTTCTATGCTGTTTTTTAAGGTTTTGGCATTGTATTAGTGTGTTGTTTTATGGGTTTTGTTTGTTTTTTTGTTTGTTTTTATGTTTAGAAAAACAGAAAATAAAAACTAAAAACAGAAACCTATCTACACAAGGCCGTAACGAACTCATTAATATTATGTGTGGCTAAATTTCTTTATAGAAAATACTCTTGAACTATTTTGTTGAACTCCATCTTATTCATTTAATAAATGCATCATAGTGATATTTGTTATGCTTGCCTGATAAAACTCGTCATAAACTACCAATAATAAACTTAAACAAACTTTCTATGTAGTAGGATGAGCTAGGGTCAAATCCATAGAGAACTAAGCTGAGTTAAAGCTATTTTTACTGTTGCCCAAAATAAAATTAAAAACAAATAAAATCCCTTTAGAATTTTTTTAAAATTAAAATAAATATAAAAGGAAACTAACGAAATCAAAAAACAAAAGTAAGAATGAAAAATAGAAATAAACAAATAACAATAAGAAAAATCTAGGTAGAAGATATTTCCAAGATTTAAGAATTACAATTGATCATCGAAACATATAGATTGTTCTTTACCTAAGATGCTAGCCTGTGGATATAAATAATCTCTTGTGTCCTAAGTTCCTCCAAATTTAGAATAAGATCTCTATATTTAATAACTTGATGGCAATAAGAACTAGGAAATGACTAACATAAGCCACAATCGCACAAGCTCAGATTATGTAATTTAGAGAATTGGAATCCTAGTCTAATTTGATTAATTCTCATATATAAAATCAAATAATCTATTTCCACTTATGGTATTTGCTAATGATAATTACAGATAAAAAATCTATACCTAATAATGGAATTAAAAATCTATAATATGATGGCCCAACGTAAAGGAAAATTCCTAATTTATGGCGATTAACTTGAATTCCAATCAACCTTAGATGATAACATAATTCTCAATGAAAATCAAGCCAATTCTCACAATTATAAACCTATTATCCATTTAACATCTTCTTACCTAAAATAAAATTTTTCCTAATATAATGGAATTAATTAAAACAGAAGATATATGGTAGGATAACATATTGAAATAAAAAATATGAAGACTAGAATTGAAAGAAAAACAATATACTCAACTAACATATAAAGTTCATATAATATTCAAAGATTAAAACACCCAAAATCATCAAAAATTCATACTAACTAAGAATAAGGTATGAAAAAAAAAACAATTCTGCTATTGAAATAATAAAACACTTATAAATGAAACAACTACAACCAAAACAACTAAATAAAATAGATTAAACTTAAAACTACCAAAAACAAAAACCATTCAAAACCCTAGGAATAAACAAGAAAATCAAGGAAATCAAGGAAAGCTCAAGGGCAATGAAGAATTGCTGACTCTACTCTATTCTTGACCCTTTATACCCTTTTCTAATTAAGGTAATCTCTAGGATTAGTGCTGCGCTTTTTATATTTCGCTGATAGTGCATATAACGGTGGTTTTGTTTCCTTAAATTGTGGTTAACTGAACCACTATTGAAGGGTCTAGTTTCTGTCCTTTAACAGAGGTTAACTACTCCATCAACATTGCCGTTGATCAGTTACAACACCATTGATCAATTGTAGCAATCACCATTGATGGTCCAGATTAACAACCTCTCCTCCATTTTTTTTCTAATTCTTTCCCAAACTTAATGTTTTGGTCCATAACTTATGTTAAAAGATAAAACCTATCATTCAATATATAATGACACAAATTGAGCACTTTTATACAAAAATAAGGATGAATTCATATGAAACCATATATTAAAAGTTAACATAATTCACCCCTATCAAATACCCCCGCACTTGAACCATTGCTTGTATTTAAGCAATGACTTAAACACTTTACTTCAAACAATCTTGATTAAAAGTTGAAAACAAATTGGACACAATAGAATTCAATTAATGCCTTTAATTCGATTTATAATTCTCAACTCTATAATGATCCAAAAACAATTTTTATCACATGAAAAGGATGCATTTAATAAGAAAGTAAATCAATATGTATAATACTAAGTATTTAAGTTATTTCATAGAGTGGTCACATAAAACTAGGAAAAGATGTTCAAAATAACCAAGAATATAACACACTTTAAACTAGGAGCAATTTTAGGAGTTCACCTAGTATTTTTATACGAGGGCAAACATCTTCTCATGAATGATCCTAGTTACTCAACTAGCATATACCTTTTAAATTGTTTGATATGTAATCGAACTTTTTTATGCGAAGGTGAAAACTTTGTCATGAACACCCCCGATTACTAGGCTGTATCATGCTCTCAAATGACTATAAGCACCACTTATAAACTTCAATCTTTACATTAGTTTGCAGTTAGTGGAGTGAAATATCAATGTCATAGAGTGAATTGAGAAAAGTACATCGCAAAAATATCAAGAGAAGCAAAACCAAAAGGATTCATAGCCTGGCTCGTGATTTATGGAGCCATGAAATCTAATAAGTTTCATAGTCTAGATCATGGTTATGATCTAGGTTGTGAGCTATAATGGGACCCTTGCATTTTTATTTCCATTTTAGGTCTTTTCTTGATGAATTTAACATCTTAAGATGTGGAGAGCCACCCCAAAGGTCCAAAAGTCATCCCAATCCATCTTACAAGGATTTTGAGTAATATTAAAGGAGAAAGTTAAATTAAAATACATAACATTAAAGATTAAAGTTGGTTTTCACAATAAGAATTATTAAGGAATCAAGAGATTTAAAAACCATTAGAATAAGCTTCTTTATCCCTCCTTTTTATATAATTTTTATTGTTGTTTTTATGATGTTTAGAAACTAATTCTATTGTAGGATGTGGATCGTTTTGAACATCAAGATGTAGTATTTCATTACTGATTTGACATTGAATTTACATATTTGTATTACATTTTTAAAGTGAATGAAATTAGTTTTTTTATTTATGTAGGAACGTAAGCTTAATTCTACCAGTGTAATTATATATGTTTATATTGAGAAATCGAATATATGTTCAGATCAATTTATAAGTGATGGATCATTTTTAAAGGCCTAGAGATAGGCTTACATGAGGTATCTGGGCTAGGTAAGAACTTAATCGAAACAATAAGTTCCATAGAACACATTAATGCATTCAATTAACATTTAAAGATAAAGAGAACTTTTTCTTAGCTTATCAATCTAAATAGAAATTATATAATTTGAGAGAGTTTAATTTACCTTAGGGAACCTAAAGCCTAAGATAACCTAAAGAATCTATTAAAATAAGGTTAGATGTTGAATACAAATACATCTTAGGGGGGATTAACTATTTAGAGCCTACTTTCATTATTTCTTAGTAATTCGTGGGAGTTTGTCCTTAGATTCATCTTTAGTTACATTTTTCATTCATAAATCAATCAATCAACTATTAGTTAAGTTAGATAAATAGGATATAAATTTTCTAGTTGTTACATTCCTCATGGGTCAACAAGTTGAACTCATAATAGTTGTACCACATTATGACAGGTACATTTAACTATTTTCTTTTTTCAGCATTGTTGTTTGAGACTCTTTGGTTTATACTTATTTATTATTTAAAACATGGAGGCTCATAAAAAACTTTTAACGGTTGGAAACTTAGGTGAAAATATCTCAAAAGGTTAGTCAATAATAAATTTATTATCCCTTTCTTTTTCTACTGTGAATATATGATTGAGAGGAAAAATGGTACCTGAGTGACATGACATACCTATATAAAGGAATACTTTCTTGTATTTAAATTTTGGCTAAAGAGTCTTTAAAGAAATCATTCATGGAGGGTAGATCAAGGATTATTTTAATGAGAGTGTTTAATGTTCCAAGTAAGGGTTGTTTTTAGTCCCTTAAATACCCAAAGGTGGACTCGTGTAAGTGTTGAAGAACATTGTTCGATGCTTGGTTCATGGGTTGATATGAAGATAGCATATTAAGGGAACAACCAATAACTTATGAGTGCAAAAGAAAAAGGAGAAATGCCCACAAATTCTTAATAGTAGGCAGTGGTTAGCTTGAATTGTTTTACATTGGTGCAAATCATTGACATAGGGTGGGATTTGGATGCAAGGTAGAAAATAATTAATGAAATTAAGTCATTCTTAGATTAAGAATGTGTGAATGTATTTGATTTCAACCAAGAGATCCAAAGATATGTTAATCTTCAAGGTTTATCATATCATGACTTAGATTGTCATTTATCTTAACTATGGAACAATGTGAACATACTATGAGTGTGCTTAGACAAACCATATATGAAGATGACTCAAGTTGATTAAAAAAAAGCTCATCAATACAATTTTTATGACAAGAATATAAAGTAGTGGACTTATAAGGTGAAGCATTATCTTTAAAAGTGGGTGCATTTCTTTAGCTAGTTAGAAAGTGACCAAATTATGCACCAATAGAGTGGGATAATATTCTTCATTTCCTAAGTGGATTTAGTGACCTAGGTGGTGTTATTTTCCAATACTTTAGTGGAGCTAGAGGAAGAAGCAGTAATTCCCACTAAGTTAGTAAAGTTAATGGAACAAATGGGTACTTAACTTACTTGGTCTCTAAAATCTTGTAAGCTTACATAAAGGCATCATATATAGTTAATTTTATGAAAGGTAGATTCAATTGCCTACATAGAAAGAGTTACAAGCTTTAGGAAAAAGTTTGTTGTAAGAACTTCAATAAGGAAGTTCTTTTGTAAAGTGCTTTGAGAAGAAAGTAACCAAAGTTTCCTTTGTATTATTTATTAGTTGGAATATCAATTAAAGGCTGGCTTTTTTTATCACTCTCTTGTTCATCTTTGGTTGAATTATGCAAAACACTTGAGTCTTAAGACTAAGTGAAATACTTAAAACATGAGTGTTTGTTAAGCATTTAAAAATAAATGAACTTATTAGGTAGCAATCATGAAGGCAATTTCATTCAATTCTTTTTGCACCCATTAAGTCCATATGATAAAAACCATCATGAGGATCAAACCCTAGCTGCCACTTAACCTACCTTGCACTAGCCACAACCACAGCAAACTGTAAGGCAACAACGATCACCATCATTATTGCTACTGACAACTATTATCACTGCTAGTCAATTCCAATAACAATAGCCACTTCCTACCTTCTAATTTTCTAGTCACTGGTAATGCTTCCATAAGTCTATGATGCCATTACTTACATAAGAGGAGCATGAGCTACAAGTGATGACAAGATAATTGCAATAGATATCCCTCCATCTTTATCTCCTCCAAGATAACAAAAGTGAAAAGTAGCTAGCCCATAGAAGATCACTTACTTCAATTATGTTCTAACTATCAATCATTATGCAAGTCTATTACCAACCTCTTGTCTTCACCTTGTAAATAGCAGTAGATTAGCCAATAGTAACCTTAGTGCTATCATACTAGTGCATTCTAAATCTAACTTCCATAACCTATAACAGATACAAGAATAGTAAGAGTAACTTGTAATTATTTTCCTAGTAATTTTATAATTAACAAAACCTTTCATATATAATTCAAGTTAGAGAAAAATAGGTAAAGGTGGAATGGAAAATAAACTTGTTTAGTGAAGTCTAATTCATTGGAACTAAACCTAATTCCCCATCAATCTAGATGTTTAATTTCTCAATCGACAATTAGTGGTGGTGGTGGTGGAATTAACAATACTATCATTAAGGTGGAAAAAAGGCGACGGCAAGTTGTAGCATTGTTTTTTTCTACTATGCATGTAATAAAATACAAAATTGTTTTATTTTTGAAGTTTCAAAACTACTTTAAATTATATAACATAATTAATAACAAATCTAATAAAAATGAATCATAAATCACATCTTATTATGAAGATTGATTTTCCTCCTTGTAGCTCTTCTCAAATTTTACAAAATTATAAAAATTGATTTTTTATTATAATATTCACATTATTAATCCTATTTGGCACCTAAAAATGGGGCTAACTTAGGGGCTTTAAAATTCTAAGCAAGAGATCCTAAGTTCACCAAAAAATTTCAATTACAAATGCAGAAGAATACTATCAATATAAATAATCACAAGAATAGATAACTCAATGATATGATTAATATGAACAGTTCCAAGAATGAAAATTTGACATTCTAAACAACTAGCAACTTGTAAATTAAACAAAAATATCAACATAAATAAATTAAAAAAATTATTTAAACATAAAAGAGCATGGAAAAAGGGGAAAAATGATTTATATTGGTTTGGAGATGTCCCCTTACTTTCTCTAATATATAGTCTATAATAAATCTTGTTGAAATATTTCATTATAATCATTCACAAATACAACCTTAGAATTACAATCCTTTTTCAAAGCTCAAGAATAGCCTTTTCCTCACAACACTTCTTCCTCTTAAAAAATACACTTTGAAAGTGTTTCTCTTAAACTCACAAAGGCTTTTAAAGAGGCTCATAAACTCTTGCGATGTATGTAAAAATATGCTCACAAAAGCCTTACACATGTCACATAGTACTTTCACCAAAACTTCACCAACAACTTGTAAAACATAACTCTTAATGCACAAAATAATTTTTTGATTGATTTCACTGCACTTAGATGACTAAAACTCATCCAAAAAATCTACTTATAGTCTTTTATAAACCTAATAGACATTGCCTAATGTCTCTTCACATTAAAAGTCATTTATTCTTTCTTACCATCAGTTTCTAGCCATTGGAGCGTGATTTTGACTTTGATTAGCTGACTAGTCAAGCATTGGTCAACTAGTAGCTGGTGTACTAGTCAACGTACTAATCAACTAGTCTCTCTAGTCAACCAAATTTTAACTATTCAACTAGTCCTTTGCTCAAGATTGGTTATTCAACCAAAAACAAAAGCACTTCAAACTCATTTTTAATCAAACCATATCATACACAAATACTTTAAAAACATTTCTTAACTTACACACACTTAAAAATTATTTTCCTAAATTATTTTATCTCGTTAAAAGGTTTGTTACCAAACTTCCTTATATAATTAGCTCTTGATTATACAATCAACATGCATATACTAAGTCATGTATGAAATTATTCATGATTGAACCTATTAAATCGCCATAATGAGATAAGAAAAACATATATCAATACTAATTTGGTCTTCAAAAACTAAGTCTTCATATGTGATCTTCATGAACTCTAATTTAGCTCCAAGACTTCTTAAACTATTCATTCTGCACTTTAACGATATACTTATCTTTCAGAAAACTTTAAACACAACAAATCATTACTAATAAAATTAATTTTTTTATTACCAAAACAAGGTAGGACCTACCTTGATTCAATAATCTTCCTTATTTTTTCGATGACAAAGCCATCTTATATACATCCCAAATTCAACTAATACTATATGATTATCACTCACATATTCAATCCAACTTATAATATGACAAATAACATAATTAATCCATTTCAAATTCAATATCATATTCAAACATTAAGAAAATTTTCAAAATTTTCACAAAGTCACAATAATCATCAATTTCATGTATTCCCCCTAAATTTATCAAGATCATGCAATAATTTCATAATTCTAATTCTATCATAAATAAGGAATTTTCAAAAACTTACCAACTTCCCCTAAGTTGGTTAAAAGCATAACTCCAGGTAAAAAGAAACAAGAAAAAATATGGAAATAAAACACATATCATAAACTTTAATTATAAAAAATATTGAAAGGTGAAACATCATAAACAGTCAATAATGTAAATTATCAAAGGAGTTATACAATAATTTTTACCATATCAAATAATAACTTTAAAGCTACCAAAATACATAATTAAAATAAGAAAAACTCCAAAAAAAATTGAAAAGTATCCCTTCAGTCATGATCCAATGGTGTTGGAGGAGAAACAAAACATAGGCTAGAAAACTAATATGGTAGTCTCTTCATACTAACGCATCACAAGGTCTCATGGTCCATCAATATCTCTACATAGCAAGGCAATCTCAAACTATGGAACAAATAGAGCTATATGAGGAAGAAGAGACCAAGAAGATGTAGCCTTATCGTCAAAAAGTAAAGATACAAAATTGTTTAGAACAGGCTCATAATCACCAATATATGTAAACCTTAAAGGCACTCAAGGGGGTGAATTGAGTACTAAAAAAACTTTATTGTAGAACTAAAACTTAACACACAACAAATTTGATTTAATGAGATATGCAAGGGTAAATGTTAAAATGATAACACACAATATGATAAATAAAATAAAATTGTTTTTGTTCATCTTATTACATTGAAAAGGAAAGTAAGGCACTACTGGTCTAAGTGTTTAGGGTGATGAGAGCGTTAGAGCGAGAAAGCTCAAGTGTCTGTGAGTTTGAGAGTGCTATCGAGTCTGAGTTGAGGTCCATCGGTGGTTTTTCTCCCCATCTCCTTCTTCTTTCCTTTCATCCCTACCCTTTTCGCTTCATGTCCCTATCTTCTCCTCATTGTAGTATTACCAAAAACCTTAGCCCATCCTTGCAAACTCCTTTATCCCCTTCTCTGAGTCCGATGGCTTACCTAACTAGCCCTCTTAGCCAACTCCATAGCCCTTCGTCCTTTTCCCATAAATAGGACTCACCAAATCCCTTTCCCCCCTTTTCACCTCCAAATTCCCAAACCATTATTCTAAATAACCTAATCTCACCTAACCCTAATTTTTTCCCTACTACTTTTAAATCACAAGTTTCTCTTTCTCAGGAACTTGCTAGTTCAGAGCTTCAAAAGCCAGTGAAAGCTCCCCTTCCTCAAACGTGGAAGTCAGTAGTCTCAGATGTCCTTAGAGGTTAGAGATGGACAGATTCTGGTCATCCCTCCTCTAGAATTAGCAAAGAAGGGAGCAGTAAGATTCCGTAATGTCCTTATTAGATTTTTTATCAGTAAAAGGCTTGTCTTTCCTATAGTTTAGGGTATATTATTCAAATATTGGTTTGTTATGGTTTAACTAAAACCCTTATTACTAGTTCGATTCAATTCTTGTTTAAATTTGATTCTAAAGAGGGTTTGAAATCAGTTCTTGAAAAAGGTCGTGGCACATACAGGGTAAACCCCTATTTCTAAAATGGTAAAGCCTTAATGCAGGAGAACAGGAGGAAATTAAGTATGCGTCTGTATGGACACATTTCCATAATATCCCCACTGAATATTGGAATAATGAAGGTTTAGGTAGGATAGCTAGATCCATGGGTAGGCCTCTCATTATGGATAATTCAACTGCTCAGATGTCTAAGGTGAGTTATGAGAGATTATATGTGGAGGTAGATTTGTAGAGTAATTGCCTGAGCAGCTTTTAACTGGCTGAATATAAGGAATTTGGAGTTCTAACATTTAGAGAGATTCATATTGAGTATGAGTGGCAACCCGAAAAACAAGTCTAATAAAAGGCTTGGCAACCTCCAGGCAGTGTATTTGAAATAGGGCTAGAACAAGAATTATCGAGCAAAAAAGAATTGGACTCGAAAATTACATAACAAAATAGAATTCCTTTTGGTGAACAAACCCCATCTGAAGCTAAATTGGCTACACAACTAGCTGTTAATACTGATTCTCCTCATATGAAGTCAATAGAACAACATATTGAGGATCGGCAGCAGTCAATACAACCTATTGGTGATTTGAATAAAATAGAATAACCTCATGGAGATAAAGGAAATTCAACGGGGTGCCTCGCAAAATATAAAGATCATGCTATAGAAGAGTCTGGTAATAATATAACCTCTTTTGAATTTAAATTGGTGAATAATATCTCTGTAGAGGTCCCTGCTTGTGCTATTGAATTGGAAAATGCATACCTCTCTGTTAAGAAAAGTAAAAGAGCTAGGAAAAGGCCAAGTAATTGTGTTGCTATTTTAGTCTTTATTATTTTTTCATCATTATGTCTCTAGATTTTTTGGAATGTTAGGGTTCTTAATAATTCTAAGAAATAATTAGGTATCAAGAGCCTGTTGAAGTCTTTATCATTTTATTTTGTTTGTTTAATTAAGACTGGAAGTTGGGTTGTTCCTTGCTTGTATAGTATTTATAGGTCCTTATTTCATAATTGGTCTTGTTTTAGTAATCTTTCTTAGAATTAAAATGCTAGGATAGTCTTAGCCTGGAATCAGGATTGTTATACTTGTACCCCTCTTCTCTCTATTAATCAATTTATCCATTTAGAGGTCTCTCCTATAAATTGTGATTCTTTCTTTTATGTCACCTGCATCTATGGTTCCAATAACAATAATCATTGTCAACTTCTCTTGTCAAATCTTAAAATTCCAAGTAGGAGATTGGTTAACAAGCCATGGCTTATAGCGAGGGACTTTAATTATATACTTAATCCTTAGAAAGCTAACCCTATTAGTTCTTATGCCCTTTTTGGGTTAAGATTTTTTAGGGAGTGTATAGAGGATTGTTACATTTTTA
>JAOXYD010221640.1:0-18919 GCA_028565735.1 Pinacopodium congolense
AATAAGAATTAATACAATCTCTCCAAAATTTTAAATTACCTTTTATTAATCAACCTGTTAGGATTCCTTAATTAATATAACGATCTTTTAATAAAATTCTCTCACATACGGAACCTATTAAAGATGGAAAATCATTCCTTAAATCACAATCTTTAAAACTTGAGCAACCAATTTCAATAAAATATCATAACGAGTTTAATACAACAACAACCAAAATTAAAAAACTAAAATAACAAGTAGAGAATTTAACACTACATATAAAACAAAATCCTTTTAGATCTAAGAACCTAGATTATCTATGGCTAATCTTATAGAAAAAGATTCTTTTTCAAAAGTATTTGGATTGTTGAAAGATATACATATCCTATTTTTTTGTCATTTTTCTTCAAATATTTGTTGTAATTGTCTAATTATTTGTGCTTCATCTATAAGACTAATTTGAATATGTCCAATGCTTTGATAGGGGTTTCTTGAACAATTTCTCCATAATAAATTATATTTTTCAATTTAATTAAGTTTTTAATTGGATGTTGTTTGTTGTTCTATGTCTTATTTGACTTTGAGATCTAAGTGTAATTTTTCTCTTTGTTAGTGTAATTTTGCTATTTAACTAATTAATCTTTAGATAACAGATATATTTATTATACTAATGATACAATCTTAGTTTTTCTTTTATTTGATTTAATATTTGTAGTGAGATGGTCTAATTTTTCATGAGAAATAATTGCATCTAAATGAAAAAAGCCTGTATTTTCTTTTACTTGAAGATTATCTAATTCAAGAATATCTAAAGGAGTTGTCATTTAATTATTTGGAAATATTTGTTCAATTGGATTTTCAGGAGATTGATAAGTTTTAATAAAATGTTTATGAAATTTTTGTTTAATAACGTAAATATCATTATCATAGGATAGAAGCATAGTTTGTGTTTCAGAAAATCTTAGTTGAAAATATTCAGCTGAATTATTTAACGATTGTTGTTCAAATTGAGTGAGAAATTTTTTTTATATTGATCGTTTCTAATAAATGTTATTTTGAATATTTTTAATAATCCTTAATTGATTAAAATAGAGTCGACATTTTAAACAGGTAGTTGATGAGTTAAAAGACATTGAAGAAGATGCTTCCATTTAATCTGGAGAGTTTAGAGCTGCTGGAGGAGCAGATGGAGGATTAAAAATATCCATTGCTCGAAGTGCATCAATCATATATTGGAATAATAAGATTTCTTTTTGGAATGTTCGAGGTTCTTCTAATTCTAGTTTTAATTCATAGTATTCATTAATACTATCTTATAATTCATGTTTATAGGTTTGTCTGTCATTTCTATTTGAAAGATCTATCATTTCAAAATGATAAATAACTCGATTTATATGATGTTTTGCGTCTGTCATGCAGCTAAATTAACTAATTGAGAGGAATAAAGTTTAATTCTTTAAGAGATCTGAGTTAGCTGTTGAGCTAAAGTATTAATTATTTGCTGAAGAAAACATTGTTTATGGGGAATAAGATAAAATTCTTGTAAATGATGAGTTTGTAAAATAATTTGAAAACGAAATATGCATCTTTGCCAATATTTACAATTATTTTTTAAATGTTTAAGTTTAGTTTTTAAAACTTTTCTTGCTATCATATTATAAGTGAGTAAAATAATGCATGGTTGAATCATGTCTTAGAATATTTATTTCATCAGTGATTTGATTTAATAGATTTTCAATATGTTGTATCTGATTTACTAAAGATAAAAATAAAGGATTGTTAGGAGAGTGTTCAATTTCTTGAATTTGAATATTGAGTTGTAAAAAACAATGATATAGAGATTCAATTCGTGAAGAAATATTTTGATAAAGATTTTTAAACTGAGTACAAATAGGACAATAAAAATTAGTCATAGTTTTTACAAAGGAGAATGCTAGAAATTCATAAGAGCTACTTTTACAATAATATCTGGAGTGATATGATCAGTTCTAGAATGGTACTGAAGGTTCCATTTTACTTCAGAGAGTAATCGAGAGTAAAACTTCTTAAAGGCTTTTGCTTTGTTGGCTTTAGCTTCTAGTTCTACTTGATCTGGATTGGGAGTTCTAACATATTCTGGATAGAATCGTTGATGATATGATTTCTGAAGTAGGTTTTGTCTGCGTTGTGTTCTCTGACTAAATCTTCTAGATGATTTACTTGGTTTACTAGTTTGAGACATTTGCTACAGATTGCCATCTTATGTAGAGGTAGGAATATGAAGTTGATAATGATCTATAAATTTATGAAAATCAATAAGAATTTCTTGTTTTTATTCTTGAAATAAGTAAAATGATTTAATTATAAGCTAATAAGTATCTAAAAGATGTGTTGTGTTATTAGCTACATTTGAGAGATAATCTTTATAAAATCTTTGTATACAATCAATAGATAATCTGAAATTAAATAAGAGTGTATAGATATCATCAAATATAAAATCACATATTGCACATTTAACATAATCAATACATAATGGACATATCCATTCATAGATATAAAGACAATGATATTCAGAAGTCATGCTTAAAGAGATAATGTAATGATGTTTAAAAACTGATAAAAATTATACTTCTAATGAGATTTAGAGTAAACATATACTTGTAATTAAATTTGATACCTTCTTTGAGGAATACTAACTTGGTGTCTCCCTTCTCCGACGCCACCTTGGCTATATGCAAGATCAAGTCTATCTCAAAAGCTGGTTGCTTAGAGTTTAACTTACTTGTATATGAAATACTTAAATGGTCGAGAGATATGAAGGAAAATAAATTTATTTAGTAAGAGAAGTAGAGAGACGATGGAGACCGGTGTGTGAAATCCATATCCTTCCCCTCCTCAGAGGTTACATTTATAGTCAAAAAAGGAATATGAGAGGACAGTTCCAATTTTGAGAAACAGAAAAAAGAAAAAGACACACACAGTAAGATTCATCCGGAAAGGTCCAGCGCATCTTACTTTACAACTGAAAGAAAGAAAAAGGACAATAATTGAAACTATACATTGCACGGAGGTGCTGTTTACTTTAGCCTACCGGCCAGTGAGGCATGCGTTGGGTTTAAAGCTGGTAGCTTTAAGTCATGTCGTCTTCCACAAAGGGCTCCATTTCGTCTGAAAGTGGAGAGTTAGGTGGAAGTGGAGGTGTGCTTTTGTCTAGGCTACTGCAGTATTGACACTTGTGTGGTGGACGTGTTCAAAGATGATGATATATTTGATGCTTGATTTCAATAAGAAGTATGGCACAGATTCCGTCTAATTTGATGAGTAGTGCTTCAAACTGCTGCTTAAGGATAAGGGTGTTGTCTGGAATAAGATCTCTAAAAGTTGTGATTTTAAGAATATTAAAACCACGATAAGTAATTCTGCAGAGGGCTCCTTTAGTGATTTTTTGGATGCTTTGAAATACTCCTTCGAAGTTATTAATATTGAAGGAAGTGATGAGCTAAGGAGTTACTTCATAGGTAGGGGCTTTATTAAAAGCTAGATTATTTCCATTGCTAATGCCCATTTGGATAAAAGCAAATCAAGGAGCGATAATGGTTCCTTGAGAGTTAAAAAAGGGTTAATTACTGAAAATCTTAAGAAATATCTCACGGTCTTTTGCAAAACGTGATCTATATCCCTTAATGGTTGAGGTAAAAGTTGATGGGAAATAACAAAAAATGTCGGTATTTGAGAAATAAATGGTGTCAATGAGACCTGTTTCAAAGAGAAGGTGAGTAGTTAGTGGGTCTGCTTCTGGTAGAATAATTACTTTAGGGCCAAGTTTGCCCCTATTTACTGGATAAAACTGTTGATCTTTGAGTTCTTCAGTCCAGTTGTTGACAGTCTGAAAGCACTCAAGGAATACTTCATGAGTTATAAGAACAATTTCTTGTTTAAGTACTTTTGTTGGGACAGAATTAATTCGGTCCATATTTACTTGCTTCTTCTTTCCAAGACATCAAAGTGTAGCTGAAATGATGGGCTGTGCTAATGCTTCTTTATAATTGGGCCTTGGTGAAAGAGTTATTTGTTGACTCTTATAAGTGTTTAGGGTTTGTTCTGCTTCGGCTTTTGATTTGTAACTTTTGTGTATTGCGGGTTGTCCAGAGATGTATTGGACTGTTTGCATCAATTGGAAATAGTTGCCTTGATTTGGGCCATTAAAAATTATATAATACTTTTCAAAGTCAGGTATTGAAGGTGTGGTATAAGTGGCTAAGCCTAAATTAGTAGGAACAAGATCGATAATAGGTATTGGTCTTTATGTTGGTTCAGGTATTATGGGTTCTGTAGGTAGGTCTGATTTTGGAGGTAAAGGTTGTGTGCTTGATGAAGGTTTAGAATATTGTGTTTCAAGTATGGCTATAGCTTGTTCTAATTGACTTACTTCCTTTTGCCATGCTAAGAGTTGCTTTTGTGTTTGTTGAATTTTTGCTTGCTTGCAAGCTACTTTTTCTTTTAATTCTTGAATTGTTTTCATACCTGCTTCCATTGTCTTGTAAGTGTATCTACAAGGAAATTGTTAACAGATTTAATATATTTAATAGTATAGTTATATTGATGTAATTCCAATTGCCATCTAATAAGACGACTTTGATTATAGTTACTTCGAATATTATATATATAAAAACCACATAAATATTAAGAATCTGTTTGTACTTCAAAATGTATAGGTAATAAATCTACTTTCTATTTTCGAAGAGTTTTTTAAAAATACTAACAACTTTATCTTCAAAACTCATAATTAATTGAGATTTGATGTTTTTTCAATAGATCGAGTATTAAGAAGATGATCTTGTTTATAATGAGCTTGTAATTGTTTATGTGTTCGATTTTTTTGAAGTGATAAGTTTTGTATAAAGTTTCAACTGTTGTTAATCGGTCTTCTAAAGAGATTCATCCACTTTTTGACAAGATGTAAATTTTAAATAATAAATAATTAAGTTGATCTTGAAAATAATTTCTTTCCATTCCAGAATCTAATTCTAGTTGTTCTAGTGTTGATTTTTTTTTTTTTCTAATAGGTCATTACAACTTTTACAATCTATATTTATAATGCTCGAACTAAAAGGTCTAATAGCATCTCTAACTATTATATTTTGCATGTTTAATAATTTAGTGTCAGAAGCATTAATTCTAATTAAATTAGTCAAGGTGTCATGAACAGATTTTGTAAGTCTTCAGGTTTCTTTGAATTGATGTTCGAGTTCTACAATTCTTTTATGTAAATTTTTGTAAGTTGGACAACAGGCATATTTATTTATTAATATTTATATGTATTTTTGATTTTTGATTTTTGATTTTAATTTCTTAGAAATAGTTGGAATTGTGTGAGCGTAAGATAAAATGTGTTTATCTAATTTGGTTATGTCGTCTAAGTTTTCATCTAAAATGGTTTCAAATTTCTCGTCACAAGCTTCTTTTAAGTAGTTTATGTTGTTTTGCTAATTTAGTAATTTGATCTGATAAAACATGCAATAAATCGGATTTATTTTTACTTGGAGGAAAATTATCATTTATGATATCTTTAAAAGCTCGTATTGCACTTTCTAAATAAACATTATCACTAAATTGATGAGAGGGGTTTATAATGATAAATTATATTAGCAGGTAGTTGTGTATAATAATAATAAGTGCCGTTTGATTCGGATTTGGATTTTATTTTTGAATTTTATAAATATAAAAATTAATTAAAAAATTTACAGAAATAAAAAAAAATATTAATATAATATAAAAATTAAGGTAAATAACACAAAATTTTATAAAAATATATAAAATTTAATATAAAAATACAACATTCGTAATTAAAAATTACAGTCAAAAACTCAATAAAACGACGTAATATTTAACGTGAAAACGTTATGAAAAAGACCTGTTTAAGTTTCTCTTTGCTCGTGTTCCTTGAAAGCCTAATCGTCCGCGAAGTAGAGGATGAGCAAGAAAGAAAACAGAGAGATTTCATAACTGAAGAGTTTATTTTTCACACACTGAAGAGCGTCGAAATGCTTAGATTATACAGGCAAGGTCTGCCTATAAGAGGCAGATGCTAACAAAGCAGAAAAGAAATAAAGAAAAAGCAAAAGAGCCGGAAATTCCTTTGATTGGCGTGAATTACGCTTGTCCAGAGAATAATCTGCTAAAAAGCAAAAGACACACAAGAACAGCCAAATGACCCTTCAGAAAAGCAAAAGGCACACACATAATTGACAACTAGGTAAAAAGGATGTCCACTTCAGATCTTGATTACATTGTCGGGATTCATCTCTTGGGTTTACTCCAACGATAATTCTGTTGTCAGATTTACTGTCATTACTTTGCATTGTGCTGACATTTATGACTGGAATATTGTGTAAATTTCGTACAAAATTGTTTGCTTTCATTGATCAGGGAGGATGGTGAATGCTCCATTTAACTGTTGAAATGCTTCCTCAAACCGTTAGAGATGAGTAAGTGATTCCTTGATAATTTTATTTCTATAAGTAGAAACCGTGATAAGTTGCAATCCTTTATAATTGAATTTGATCATTGATTCTTTAGTAATGAACTGACACTGCTGGTAGACACCATCGAAACAGTCGATAATGAACTGGTTAATAGTCTCCTGCATCAATTGATAGGTATATGCCATTACTTAGCATAAGATGGATAAAAGCCATTCGTGGTACTAAAATGTCTGTTCCTTAAAAAATGGGATAACTGCTAAAGATTTTGATAAATATATCTCATTCCTTTGCAAAGTATTCTTTGTAGTTTTTGACAGCAAGACAGGACTATGAGATTGTCTAAATATATTGTGTCTATAAGTCCCCTCGGACAAAATAGAAAAGTGATTAATGGATCAGCTTTAGAGAGAATAATTGCTTTGGGTCCATATTTTTTGCGATTTTGTGGGTAGTACTTATATATTTTGTAATCGTCGGTCCAGTTGCTTAGTGCTTGAAAATAGTTATAGAACATATGGGGTAATTTTCTTTATTTCGTCCTTCATTAGTTTTGTGGGTATTGAATTAATTTTGTCCTTTTTTACTGGCCGTCCAAGGGTCTTTAGTTTTTCATTGACAATTTGTGTTTCAAGAGCTTTTTATAATTTGGTTGTAACGAGACTGATGATGATGAGAAATCTTTTTGTGCTTGTTCTGCTTCTTCACGAGTTTTGAAACTATTGTGAATGATAGAACTTTTCCCCAGTGATGTGTACAGCTGCTTTGTGTTATAAGCAATGTGTTCAGTACCATACGGGTGCAGTTGTATACATCACTGGATACCGGATACAAATTAGTATAAAATTTATCAATTTCGTACTAAATTTAAATACCGATCGGTACTAAAATAAATAAATAAATAAATATTAATTTTTTTAAAAAAATCTTTAAGATAAATTTTGTATTTTGGTCTTTTTAAATTTAAAGTTAAATTAAAAGTTACATAATATAATACATTTATAGACCATTTTGTAAATTTTATAAAATTCAGGAATTAATTTATAATTTTAAAAAATTATCTAAAACAGTATCGGTATTAACTAGTACTGGTACAATACTATTTTCGAGGTCAATCCGATATTAATACCGATACAATATTTAATATACTGTTTATAAGTCATAAGAACCTACCATGGGTCCATTAAAGATAACATAAACTTTATCTTCTTTGTCATCTGTGTGTTTTTGAGAATTGGTCGGTGGATTTTTTGGTTTAGTAATTGAGAGTGATGGTACACTTACTAGGTGCTGTCTTAGATTGATGGCTACAATTGAGAATAAGTAACGAGAGTTGGTTTAGACAGTTAGGTATTTAATGAAGATGGCGAACTGATATTTTATGGTAGTAATGTTTAAGTAATTGGTGATTGACTGGATTCTTTTTGTTGTACTTCTAAGATGTTAATGGTATATCTAAGTTGGTTAATTTCTTTGGTAATGATTCCAATCTGTTGTTACGAATTAAGTAATTCTTCTTCTTTCTTTTATAGTGTATGCTTTAAGTCGATAATAGCTACTTCCATGGCTGCTTCCATTCATGTGTTAAGAGTATCTGCAAGAAAATTTGATGTAGATTTGATATATTTAATATCATAATTATACTGAGTTAGTTCTAATTGCCCTCAAATAAGGCATCCTTGATTATAATTAGTTTTAATATTATATTATATATAAATCCACATAAATATAAATATTTAGGATCTGTATGGATTTCAACTTTGATAGGTAATAGATCTACTTTTCATTTTCTCAGTGTTTTAATACATGCGAGTATTTCGTTTTCATGAATTAGACATTTCTTTTTAGTGGGACTAAAAGTCCCATTGATGTATTTACATAAAAGATATTTTCTTGAGATTGAAGGTTTTGCCAAAAGACATCTTACCCATGTATCCATACTTGTATCAATTTGTATAATAATTGATCAAAGTATTATAATTATATAATGCTGATAATTCCTTGCAAAGAGTTTTCAATTTATGTATCTTTTCGGAATCTTCCTCAGTCCAACTCCATTGAGCTTTAATGATGTATTTTAGTTGTATATGTTCTCTTTCTTTGGCTGAATTTTTAAGGAAACTTTTATAGAAAATATAGTTTTAAAAGCCTAAAATTTTTTTGACTTCTTTAACATTTGTTAATTTGTCAGGGAAGGTTTTGAGTTATTGGATAATGTCTGGCTGTAATTTTAGAAATCCATTAATAAATTCGATACCTAAATATTCAATGTTTTGTTGGGCTTTTTTATTTTCTTTTTACTAAGAATGAGTCCTTTGTTTTTACATCGATTTAAAACTATTTAGACCTTTTTTAAATGATCATTTTTATATTTATTTGCAAAAATAATAATATCATCAATATATGCTAGAGTAAATTCTTCTAATATGTCAAAATTATTATCCATGAATCGTTGATTAATTCTTAGTGTTTGTTTTAAGCTAAAAGGTAATACATTCCAATGATAATATTTTTGTGGAGGACATGTAAATTTTGTTAATGGTTTTGTATTTTCATGTAATCGTAATTGCCAATAACCAAATTTTACATCTTGAGTAGTAAACCAAGTATGTCCCTTTAATCTAGTCATTATATAATCTTTTCTATGTAATTTATATGCATGTCTGATAGTTGCTTTATTTAATTCTTTGTAATTAATAACCATTCGTCGTTTTCCACGTTTCTATTTGCTATGCTTGTTTACATAAAAAGTCAGTACAAAAAGTTTACTTATGTTGGGGAAGATTAATCCTTTTTTCTAATAATTCTTTACATTCATCAAAAAATTTGACAACATTTTGTTGAGTATATGAGATATTATTTTTAACGTTTACTTCAGTTTTAGAATCGTTAAGGTGGTCTCAGTTAATTGTGTATTTGTATTTTTAAGTGGGTTGAGAGGATTTTCGCTACAAACTTGCTCTATTAATTAATCTAGTTCTACTTGAACGATTATATTATTTAATATATATATATAATTGTAATTGTTCTAATTTGTCTTTATTAAGTGTAACTTTTGATAATATGTAGTATGATAAATATGAATTTTAAGAATTATTGACTTTTTTTATGATTTTATTTCTGGTGTTTTTAATGTTATATAATGTAAATATTGACAAAAAGCATTGTATTATTTAAGAAAGTTATTTCCAATGATAAGAGATAATCTATATTCTTGTTAGTAAATTGATGTTATGATAATGTGTATTTTTCAATCATAATTGTATTGTAATAACTTACATACCATATAGATTTTAATGATCCATCGCTAATTCGGATATGTAATGGTTTTTTAATTTTTTTTCAATTATTTAGTAAAGTTTTTGATACCATACATATAGTTGCTCCAATATTAGTATATGCATTAATTTTTTTTATTCTAAATTATCACTTGAATAAATGTTGTATTCGGATTCAGTTGATGATTTTGGTTGGGTTTCATAATTATAGATGGAAGAAATTGTAGAATCAATTTCATAATTGGATTCAATGGGTTCTAAATTATATGTATAAGCTTGATTTAAAATATTTATTATGTTTTGATATTTTGGTTGTTTTTTATTTGGACACTGAATGGCATAATGGCCTTGATCCTTACAAAGCCAACATTTCCATTTCTTTTTATTTTGAGGACAATATTTTTGTTTGGATTTATATTTTCAATAGGATTTTTGTCGAAAGATTTTTTTTTAGGTTGAAAATATGGTTTTTTTAATAATAGGTTTTAGGGTATTTTTCCATTTATATGATTTTTTCCATCTTGGATATTTTCATCTTTTCTTTATATGATAACTATGGGTTTCATATCCATATTGTTGTAGTACTTCAAAATATTTAAAACAACATATTCAAATGTCAGCATGTTTTAATTTACTTGATAATTGTACTTCTAAATATTTTTGGGCTAATACTTCTTTGACAATAGCAATTGCTCCTTTCAAGTTATAGGTGATAAGATTTTCTTCTTGTTTAATCATAAATAATTCTTCAACTACTTTATTTATTGGATAAGGTAATTTTTTAAAAAAATTTGAATGTATAAGATTTGTTGAATTTGGGTTAGTTTATAAAAGTATTTTTGAATTCATAGATAATATTCTTCGAGATAACAATATGTCACAAATTCTTAAGTTATTTATATGCCATACACATTATTTTGTTCTTCTTTTTCGATCTATTGTTTAAAGATGGTTATGTCTCTTCCATTAAATTCTTTATATAGTTCATTAGCTATGGCTCTAAAAGTAGTAATTGCCTTTGTAGCCATTACAAATAGAATCGAGGTTTTAATACGATTTTCATTGTCACATAAGAAATCCAATACAATTCCTATTGTTTTATAAGTAACAAAATTCCATAATGTATTTTTATTGTTAATACCTTCAAAAGATTTTTCTATTTGAAGGATTAAAGCTAACCTACTAGACCATTCTAAAAGTAATTTTTCAGGACTGATTACATAATCTAAATTTAATACTCTGTCAGGGCCTAATGTTATAAGTTTAGGTTTATATTATGTTGGAAATTCTTGTATTTTATTATCTTTTCAATAATAACCAAATCATTTTAATTCTAATTCATCTACTGGTCTATAATTACAATCATATTATCTTTCTCTAGTGTTTTTTGCACCTTGTCTACTAGTTTCGAGTTGTTCATTATCGAGTTGTCCATTTCTTGTAAGTTTATCTTCGGGTATTAATTAAGGAGTTGTTTTACGATTTTCTATATATAATTCTTGGTCTAATTCATATCTATAAAAAATTTCATTTTAGTTAGTTATTGGATTGATATGATGATTCTATTTTTGTTTATAATCATCTTTTTCTAATATTAATTTTTGAAATAATTGCATTACATCATGTAATTGGTTTTTAACTTCACTTTCTATATTTTTTAAATTTTCTCTATCGATCATGTTATCTGTCATGTCTATGGTTTCTACTTATAGAGACTAAATTACCAAGGAATCACTTGTTAATCTCCAGCAGTTTGAGGAAGCATTTCAATATAAATGGAGCATTCACCACCATCTCCGATCAATGGAAGCAAACAATTAGAAAAAAATTTAAACAATATTCCAGTCATAAATGTCAATTCTGCACAACGCAAAGTAACGATAGTAAATTTGATGACAAAATTATCATTAAAGAGTAAAAAAAAAAGAGAAGTATCTTGACAATGTAATCAATATCTTAAGTGGACCCCCTGTGGTCCTTTTTACCTAACTGTAAATGATGTGTGTGCCTTTTGCTTTTTTTAGGGTCATTTGACCCTTCCTATATGTCTTTTTTCTACGTTGGTTTGATATTACTAATTTAGGCTAATAAATCAATAAATTCTCATGTAATTCAAATTCAAATTTAAACCAACTTTACGATAGTATATCAATTGCAAGTATTAAATTGGAGCACATTTAAGATTCCGGATGTCAAACCCACAGAGAAAATATGTGAATACTAAGACAATTCGATTACAATTATCTAAGGAACTCAAGATCTTTAATTTAAAAGGGTTAGGTTAACTAAAACAAACCTAAAAACTTTCAACTTTACAATTGCATTCCAAGTGATTTAAGGATTACCAATTGATTAATTTGCTAAGGACAATGCTTAAAATGACTTAAGCAAGTTATGAAATGGATTAGAATTTCTAGTTTAGGGCCTTCACTAAATGAAGACAAAGTTATGGTCAAATCATTGCCTTTTCTCTAACATTCCTAATTTATAGTTTGGTTCCCTCATAAATCTAAGAAGTAGGCTTAAATTTTAGGGAGTTCTAATCCTAATTCAAGATTAGTACACTCATGATTAACTAATTAATGGTCATGTATTGATTAAAATCATGTTATTTATGGATTTTTCCAATGGATTAAGTGATTGATTCTCTACTTATTCATCTAAGATTATATCCTAAGTGATCAAGTTAAGATATGATTTATGATATCGCATAAATAAAGATTAACATCCGATCATGTGATAAACACTTACTCAAGACATTCAAGAACTTGTCTCTAGCTAGAATTTAGCTTATAACATCATAAATAAACAAGAAATTTTAGATTGAATCAAAACAGCCCATGTTCTTGCATATATATGAACAAAAGAGTACAAAACAAGAGGTTTAATATTTAGGAAGCACTAAATGATGGAACAAAGTGATAGACAGCTTCCAATCACGTCTATGAGCTCCCTTGAATCTTTAAAACAACCCAAACTTACAATCTATAAAGGCTAGAAAAGAAAAAGAAAAGAAAAACCTAAAAACTAAGGAAAGGAAAGAGAAATATGGTTTTGATCTGAATTCTCCTCTCTAATCTAAGTTAATTGTTTCAAAATTGATCTCTGAGTCTTCTTATATATGTTAGCTGCAAGTAGGAACAAGTTGAGCAAGTTGCAGCTGTTTTCACAGGTACCACAACATCGCTGAAAATGAGCATAACGACGGGCTATGAAACTACAGTTTAGGTCCTCTATTCAAGAGCATTACGTTTGGTTAGATAAGCATTACAGCAGACTGCTGAGGTCGTCGTATTAGTCCCGCATATTGACTTTTTTGCTAAATTTTTTTATCTTCCCTCCACTTTTTGGCTTCCATCTGCATTGTATAATATTTATAATCATAATTAAGCATTTTAACATTAAACTGGAAGTAATGTGCCTTAAAATTGGATAAAATTAATATGAAAATACATTAAAACCAAGGCCTAACACTTTTTCTTTTTAGCATATTATTCTCTAGATAAGCAACATTCAGGTGAACCAGAGGAATCTCCTACTTTTTTATTTTGGCTTTATTTCTTTTCTGCTTTGGCAGCATCTGCCTCCTATCGATAGACCTTGCCTATATAATGTAAGCATTTTGACAATCTTCAATATGTGAAAAATAAACTCTCAGTTATGAAATCTCTCTGTTTTCTTTCTCACTCATCATCCTACTTCCCCGACGATTAGGCTTTCAAAGAACACGAGCAAAGAGAAACTTAAACAAAATTTCATAACATTTTCACAATAGCTTTTACTTTTATTAATACCATGTTTTTGCCTTTATTATTATACACATCTAGCTGCTAATATAATTTGTCATTATAAACCCCTCTCATTAATTTAGTGATAGTTTTTATTTAGAAAGTGTAATAAGAGCTTTTAAAGATATCATAAATGATAATTTTCCTAAAAGTAAAAATAAATCCAATGTATTACATGTTTTATCAAATCAAATTACTAAATTAACAAAACAACAACAACGACTTTAAGAAGATTGTGATGAGAAATTTGAAACTATTTTAGATAAAAACTTAAGATGACATAATCGGACTAGATACACACATTTTATCTCATTCTCACACAATTCCAACTATCTTTAAGAAATTAAAATCAAAATCGAAATTACATATACATCTTAATAAATAAGCATGCCTGTGTTGTCCAACATGTAAAAATTTACATAAAAGAATTGTAGAATTTAAACATCAAGACATGAAAAATAGAGATGAAACAACAAATGAATGAGCTAAATTATAATTAAAAAAGGTATATAACCAATTTGTTGAACATTATCAAACACATATAATATTAGACCTTTTATCTATAGCCTTATAAATATGGATTGTAAGATCTGTAATGACCTATTAGGAAAAAAAAATCTACACTAGAACAACTAGAATTAGATTCTGAAATGGAAAGAAATTATTTTCAAGATTGACTTAATTATTTAAAATTTACATCTTGTCATAAAAATGAATGAATCATATTATAAGACCGATTAACCATAACTGAAACTTTATGCAAAACTTAGCAATTAGAAAATATCAGAACACATAAAAATTAGAAGCTCATTATAAATAAGATCATCTTCTTAATACTTGATCAATAAAAAAAAATCAAATCTTAATTAATTATGGGTTCTAAAAATAAAGCTGTTTGTCATTTAGAATTATTATAATATGAAAATTTAGAATTACGAAATCGTATAATTGATTCATTAAAACAATCTAGTCAAGGTTTTCAAGAATAACATTTAAATAATTGCAAATGTAAACAATATAAAGAAATATTGTTTAGGTATATGATAAAAGCACTTCAAAGTATGAATTATGATAACGAACAACACACTTATAAACCTTCTATAAATTCTCTCCATTAATAATTATGAGTGACCTAATTCAAAAAGATAGTCAAATATTAGATGTAGATAATTGAGAACTAATAGAAGCAAATGGTATATTTCACATAAATACTCTATTATCTAATGGAAAGAAAAAACAAATAGTAAAATCACACTTAGACCTCAAAGAAAAACAAGACATAGAACAACATCCAATTAAAATCTTATTAAATCACAAAAATATAATTTATTTTGGAAAAATTGTTCAAGAAACCCCTATCAGAATAGTTCAATGCAATGGACATATTTGAATTAGTCTTATAGATGAAGCACAACTAATTACACAATTACAAAGAATATCTGAGAAAAACTATAAAAATAGGATACATACATCTTTAAACAATCCAAATACTTTTAAAATCAACATTCCAATAAGGGATTTGACACCTAAGATGAGGGTGAATTAAGTTCTTTAAAATTCTTCTCAATTAATGATCATATATTCACTAAGTTCTTTCAACTAATGCAGAAGTATAATAATAATTAGTATGAGTAATATGAATAATGTAAACAATAATATAAAGAACTTTAAAGTTTTAAAGACTTAAGAAAAAGTGTAAGGAAAAGAATATATAAACTTTTTATAATAGTTCAATCATAACCTCTTCATTTACATCCACTCTCCAACACCTCGTTAGGTATTCCACAATCTCAAATTTTGCAGTTACAACTTATAGTCCATTTTTCAAGGCTTTAGGATAACTTTTAGCAATTTCATAATTTCACAAATTCATAAACACTCAAAATACACTTGAAGAAATGTTTTAGCTTACAAAGTGTTTGAATAATGGCTCAAATCACTTGTATATGTTTCTTACGTTTTTTAAATAATTTTCACAATTCTTAAAGCATCTATTTATAGTTAGAAAAAAATAACCTACTAGCTATTTATAACAATTTCCCAACATTTATTTTCTTAAATTCACTTTATTGTTGTACACAAATAATGGCTTAAATCACTTTTATCTATCTATTACACTTATAGGATACTTTTCACAATCCCTAAAGCACCTATTTATAGTTTAAAAAAATCAATCTACTAGCTATTTATAAACATTACACAACATGTATTTTCAATAAATTCACTTTACTATTGTATTTTATCTGTCGGCATAGGATTCTCACCGTAATCGGTTCACTAATATGTGCATCGATCAAGCAGCCAATGGTTGACTGACACAATCAATTAGTCAATTAGCCACTGGTTGACTAATATAATCAATTGGTCATCCAATCAAGGCAAAAATAATACACGAATTGACTAAATGAAATCCTATACTTGACTTGTCATTGATTGACCACCATTAGTGACTGGTCGACCACTATTAGTCAACTATTCCCTATTTAGACTAGTTTTTAATATTCTAAACACATATCCATAAACCTTTACGACAATTTGAAAACATTTCTTAAATCACATCACATTGAAAAAATCCTTGAAAATATTTTTACTTGTGAAGAGGATTATTTTAAAGCATTCCTCACATATTTTTCTCTTAAGTACTGCAACCAATGTACATAATATAAATATGAATGTAATTATGAATGAATGAGTCCTTTAAATAAAAAAAATTGTAATCTATACAAACTCTATTTTAATCTTCCATCTTGAGTCTTATCCACTTGATCATTATAAGCTTCATTTTACCTCTAAAGCTTCATAATGTAATTTTTTAATGGACGGAGATGGAATTGTTAGAATGGACTTCGAAGAGTCCTTACAAAGGTTGATTGAGATGAGATTCTACGACACACTCGGTTTCCATTTTAGTTGTTGGTGTAACCAACCCGTAATTAAAGATATGATAGAAAGAAAAAAAGAATCAATTTGATTGATAGAGGAAGCCCCATAAAGATCAATTAACGAGATTTTTGGCCTATACTATTGAGATCTCTATACTATTCTTCCACTACAAAATAGAATCTCTCTGAGTAAACTAAATGAGGAGGAATATAAAGGGGGGATTCGGGGGGTATGCAAAAGTTTATTTTTCCATACAATCCATATGTAAGAAAAGAAAAGGCACTTTACATGATTAATTAGTCGGCTAGCATTAAGAATAAGCAAATGACTTTTTTTTTTAACTAAAAGCTACTACACACAACATACTAAAGTTAAGGAATGGAGCTTTCTTTGTTGAAGCTATTACTAAGACTCTTTTTCGTACTATTGGCATTGGGAGAAAGTTCTTAGAATCAATTATTAGTCTTCATTGCCTATGGCTTCGACTACGGGTCCGGTCTCAGGTGGTACCAATCTTTAGGACAAAAAGGGTTCGAAGATGGATCTTTGATATCGGTACCGATAGTGCCGACAAAAAATGGTACGAAATTAAAAAATACCATACCGAAATCAAATACCGGTCGGTATCAGAAATACTGGCCTATACCAAGACCAAAATTAAAAAAATTTTAAAAGGAAAATTTTGTATTTTAGCTTTTTGGATTAAGATTAAGTTAAAAACTATACAATATAATATATTTATAAACTATTTTGTAAATTTTATAAAATTTAGACACTGATTTATAATTTTAAAAAATTATTCAAAACAATATCGGTATTAATCAATACCGGTACAGTACCATTTAAAATTAAATTTGATATCAATACCAGTACAATATTCAAAAATTTCTTAGAGACGCTCATGTTACTTTAGGTTTTTAGAACCGTGATTGAAATAATTGTACGGTTAAAGCTTTGTATTTGCGAAGTGTTGATGACACTTTCACAAGATTCCTTTTGTTTACTAGAAGACCGTAAAGAAGGTAGTCAAATTTTATGGTCATCTTCTATTCAACATGCTGGCGAAGTAGGCAAAGAAAACGTGCCTTTAACTATAAGAAGATAGATGGAAGTTCCTAGAGAGGGTTGCATACTAGGCCCTAGCTGCTCCTACAACGTAGAAGAGAAAGCCTTACATTTAGTTATATTATCCAAGCCTTGCATTTAGTTATTTTATCCATAAGCTCTTAAAAACAATACCTATGGTGAATTGGATCTATTGTTTCGTTATAAGCCTCCATACTCGCATTAAAAAGTAGTGTGAAATTATCTGGACAAACCGGACAAAGTAGTGGGAGTTAAAAGGATTTTTAGAATTGATGTTGGGGGATACAGATTTACTTTACTGGGCATACAATTTGTGGATATAAACAAGTTAAGCGCGCCATTATTTTGGTGGAATAGTTGTATTGGTGTTGGGATAGATGAAATGAAGTTCGATGGAGGTGGTTGATGCGTGTTCAACGTCTTGATGAGGTGTTGTTTGGTGAGACGCAGTTGGAGGATAGTGAAATTAGGAAGTTAGAAATAAATTGCATGGGTTGGGTGCATTCTTTTCTGTTATAAAAAGAGGAACAAATGTATTATTGATTGCATTTGCCAAGTGTGTTTGTATTTTGAATGACGGATTAATAAAATAACAAAAAGGGCTTCCTTTATTGCATTATTTGAATCATATGACTAGAATAGTCAGCTAACCAATGTGCTATGAAGCTTGATATTTCAAGAGATGAACGTTATGACGAGAAAATTAATGAAAATGCAATGGTAGAGACTTCTCTAAAAGAGGCACAAATTAATATCTTCTTATATGAGAAGATTTTTAGAAGTCATTATTGAACAAATTGTGAAATTTGATAAGACTTAATGTTTACCATGTCAAAAAGTATTTCATAAAGGTGTTATGAGTCCCCTATTGAAGACGTTATGTTATAACTCAACTTAACTAGTGACTGAATTGCACCTAGACATTTGATAGCCGACTAGAAGTGTCATAGCCAAAGAAAACTAAAATAAATCGGTGTAGGTTTTCAAGTAAAATTTGAAACAAAAGTAGTGATGGAAATAGACCTCCATCTCAATTTCCTGTTATCATTTCATCATCTTTAAGTGATATAATGGAGGACAGACTGTTAAGGGTTCTAAGAGAGCATCAAAAGGCTATAGGATGGCCCATAGCATACATTAAGGGATTAAGTCCTTCTGTCTGTACATATCGAATATTTATAGAAGAAGGAAGCAAACCTTTGGTCCAACTTTAGCGTAGGTTAAATCTGAACATGAAGGAAGTGGTGAAGAATGAAGTGGTTAAACTCCTTGATGCTGGTATTATTTACCCTATCTCTGACTCTACATGGGTTAGTCCTGTGCAAGTAGTACCCAAGAAAGGAGGAACTACAGTTATGAAGAATGAGCAAGAAGAACTGATTGCCACAAGGAAAGTAACTGGTTGGCGTATGTGCATTGACTATCGCAAGTTGAACGATGCCAC
>JAOXYD010221659.1:0-18918 GCA_028565735.1 Pinacopodium congolense
TTAATCTATCATACTAGAGATTAGACAGATATATCCACCTCAGATCTCTACAATTGCAGCTTAGGTGTGTTCTCCATCAATGAAGTTGTCTTCTAGTACCAAGTGGGAGGCTGCTAAAGTTGAAAAATAGAGAAAAACAACAAATGCAAATATTTAATGAGAGGAGTTAAGATATGAGTTTGAGAGAGAGGCTCTCCCTTCTGTCTTCATTTATTCTAAGCAGTTCATAGATTTGAAGCACTTTCAGTTCAAATTCATTATTATTTTTTAAGTTTCTGAACATCTAAGTTTTTTGTTAACACTTTATTATGAGTTTGTAGATCACATTTAAGGGTTTTTTTAAAACTTAGAATCTTTATGTATTTGCTCTATTTTCAAATTAATCAAAGTTATTGTTCGTAAGCTTATATTCTTGAATGCTATTTGATTTTTCTACATTATTATGTTGATTTAAGAGTTATGTTGGATTCTTTCATCAACTTGGGAGACTAAGAAACGTCTAGGACTTTCCTTAGATATCTTTATAACCTTTAAACTTATTTTTACAGCTTATATTTTTGGATCTGTGAAGGCATCATGCTAAAGTTGAATATTTTGCATACTTTGATCAAGATGTGAAAGTAAATAATTTTTATTGATAAGATTGGTGTATTTATGATTTAAGAGAGCTTAGAGCCATGTTAAAGGGTCTGAATGCTTTGATTTTAAGCTGGAAACTTAAGATGCAAGTAAATAATTTTTATTTGATTTTTTGTGAGAGTTAGAGATCTGAGACTGCAACTCTAGAAATGAATTTCTTGAACTAATGCCTATTAGCTTAATTTAAGGCAAAACTAAACTTTAAATTAAGATTAGTAGAGAAAAAGCAAAGTCTTAACTATAGCTTTGTTTTGATTTTGTGAAGGAACTTTAAATCAGCCCTTAAAATTGTTTAAAGCTCAATTGAATCATCAATCAACTAATCCGTAGCTCATTTTCACAGTTGGTAATTTTCAAATTTTTTTGAAAGCAATTTAGAAATCATTTTCAAAGTATTTAAGCCAGGTTAGGGTAGTTTAGCATTATTTTATGTTTTTAATCAAATTAATTGGATTTTCCTAGAGGGTTGTGATTTAATTAACCTAGTAATTAATCATTTTCCCTGTGGGATCGCCATTTGGTCTTTAAAATACTCTACTTTATTACTTATTCGATAGGTATGCTTACTTTAATCACATTAGTTTTCAAAATAAAATAGTTTAAATCACTCCAAATTTTATAATCACTTAACCAATGCATAACACGGAGCTTACAAGTTAGTGGTTAAAGTTATCATTTCTTAGTACCTTATGCTTCTCCACTATTAAATTCAGAGAGATTTTTCTAGGATATAGTAAAGTTAGGGATATTTTTAGAGCTTATTAGATTTGTCTACCTTAGAGGAACTGAGGGATAGAGAGTTTGTTCAAACCTATGGATAACTGATAGGGATATATTTTATAGTATTTCTATACGTGTTTCAATGTCATTTCATCCCTATTTTTTTGGTTAAATGCTTAATTTGTATTCCTTTTACATTTACATGTAAATTTGATGTTAAGGTACAACTACAAGTTGAAACGGCCAAATTTTGAGCAAATATTAGAGCACAATTGTAAGTAGAAGAGGTTTGGAGCCAATTTTAGGACATAGAGCATCAAGTTATAAAGTTCCACACCAAATTTCAAGGTCATATAACTAGCCATGAAGAGCAATAAACAAAAAGAACAAGACAAGCTCAGTTGAACATCGTTTTGGCATAGATGAGTTAGTTGATGCATTTGGTGAACCTTTAGAGCTCAGATTACTTTGTAATTTTTGTGTGTGTAATACCAGCATGTGAAGAGCCTGCATACCAAATTTCATAGCAATTGGAGCTATATATAAGGAGTTAGAGCATAAAATGTGAAAGGGGTAGAAGTTGTCAATTTCTGGGACAAAAACAGAAAATGTAAAATATTTGCCTTTTTATGATTCTTAGGGCCAATTTGGACCAGAAGTTCCTCACAACCTCCCCAAAACCCTAGAAGCCTCCAAAACATATATAAGGGGCGTAAAAAACATGAGATAAGTAGCCCTTACATTTTTATGGACTCCCATTCTTGTTCCGAGTCATTTTCTTTGTTTTGTTTGTGTTTTTGGTTAGAATTGGCTTCTAGTTTGATTTTTTTTCTTGTAGTTTCCTATTTTAGGTAGTTTAGTGCTCTAAATATTGTCCTTATATGGTTTAATTTCTGTCATTTTCAGATTTATAATTTTTATGATGTTTAGAATGGAATTTTAGTGAATTTGGAGCTTGAACACTTTGGATAATGTATGGGTTCATATATATAGCAATAGATGTGTGTTTTTGTAATTTTCAGCTTTTAATTTGGGCATTTGAGCTTGATTAATTGCTTTTATAGGTTTTCTCAGGCTTTATTTTTTTGAATTAAAGGTTTATGCAATGGATTTTTGGTTTATATTTAATGTTCTTATGTTAGATTACATGTTAAATTATGTTTTTGATTTGGTATTTTTAATTTTTCAGCATGGGGTTTGTTATTTTCTTATATTTTATTTATTTTTTCAGCCTTTATTTTATTTATTTTATTATGTTATTAGCTTGTTTAATTATATTTTTAATTATTTTTGTAATGTTTATGAAGTTTAGTCTTAGGAATTAGGGAATTTTATTTCCGCATAATTGTCATGAATTAGGGAATAATACTTAGGATTAGCTACCCTAGGTTTAATTCCTAGTTCTTCGTAGTTCAATTACTAGGATTGAATCATGTGATATGTAATTGTCCTTGGCAATTTCCACAAGTGGCAATAAGCTAGTCGGATTTGTTAGGATACTTAACATACTAGTCTAGGATTCCAATTCTGTAAGTTACATATTTCGAGTATTTGTGACTATGGCTTAGGTTAGTTGTTCCTTAGTATCTTAGAGCTGTTACGTCGTTAAATCTAGAGAGTTTATTTTAGGTTAACTCGTAGTTAGGGGTAGGTTTTCTATCGTATAGGACTTATCTAAAGTTGGAAGAATTGAGGGTTTAAGAGCTTGTTCGAACCTATAAGCTAGCATCTTACACCAATCACAAATTTTCATATTTGTTATTTGTTTCTTACTTGCTTGCTTTTGTTTCGTTAATGGTCTTTAGTATTTAGTTTATGTTTTTATATCTAGGGGTTTTCTTTTTTTATTTTCCTTTTTAAGTAAGATTAAAATAGCTTTAGCATACCCTAGCTTCCCATTACTACATAGTTTGGGTAGTTAGGAATCTATTATTTGTTAACTTATGAAGAGCTCTATCTCTAAGACTCAAAATCATCTCCTATAGGAGGGATGAATAAATAATGGAAGATGTGAGCAAGGAAGAGAGCATAAGGAATTTTTTGGCTCATTTTCTTGAAGCGGATAAAATGAATCATGTCATACAAGATGAAACCATCCAAATGGATGTTCTCACCAAGAATTAGAGTAGGGAGAAACTAAAGATCATCATAACCTAGGTCATTATAATGGCCGCTAGAAGAAAGAAAACTGTATTTAATGAAAAGATAATGGAATTTATGGAGAGCACTCATGTTTCTCACATATTTTTGTTTTTTATAAATTCCTTCCTCACTTTCTAATTCAGAAATAATTTTGACTCTCTTTTTTAAAGAATAAGGGGCATCACTATGTTTTGACATATAGTCATAATGGGAAAACATAGGAGTAATAGGAATGCCTAAGATGGTGTGAATTAGATCTCGAGAGAGATGAATAGGAACATTTTCTATTTTGGATTGAAGGATATACTTTTTGTTTTCCATAACCTCTCTAAAGTTACAGTAAAAGAGTTTAACAACTGTAGGACAAATTTTAAAAGAAAGGGTAAGAAGGGATTCCCACCCTTGATAAATAACGAATTGAACTAGGCTATGTTCCTTGAAGGAATCTAATTTGGTAGGAGAGATCATATGATTCTCACATAAGCCTAGTACATAATAGAATCATCATCAAAATAGTCATATTTTTGACTAACACGAGCTCTCCTACTTTTAGAAGTACTTGCACCTTGAGTCCTAACCATACTAAGATTTTAAGGAAGCTAAGAATACAAGAAATACTCTAAGAATAGATAAAATGCAAGGGCAATCTCTTTGTCAATAATGAAAAACACAACCTGAAAGTAAAATCATACATATATGACTAAGGCTAAACACAAACTTCTAAGGCTTAAAGTCTTCTATATGAATGAAAGATATGTAATTTTTTCTTAAGAAACAAATAGGACTCAAATAGAAATAGTAAACCTGTGAGATAATAAAAAGGGATATTATCAAAGATCCTTATTAATCCTAAACAAAACCAAAATTTACAAGCCTAATTAAAAGCTTCATATTCAAATAATCACTTAAGCAAAATTTTGAAAAATTTAATTTCATAAAAAAAACTATATTTAATTTGAACATAAAATCATAAACTTCCAAAAGGTATTTTTTAAAATTGATGAAAATTTAAATTTAATATAAAAAGGTATATTAATTAAATCTACACCTTAAAAGAATTTTCTTAATTGCAAATTTCAAAGATCAATTCTATGAAAAATAACTTAATTTCTCTCACAAAATTGAATAACCCCTAAATTTAAATATAAAAAATTTTAAATAATACAATTCAACAAGTAGATTAAAATAATTGAATAAAAATCTCAATTGATTGCTTGATTGAGTTTTAAATAGATTAATTTCAAAAATATGTCTAATTTAATCAAAAAATCAAAAATCAAGATATTAAGTTGCAAAAAATAAAAATTTAACGTGAAAAAATGCAATTGAATGTGATAAAATCCTAATTATGTTTCTAATTGCAAAAAAACTACAATTAATTCAAGCAAATTTCTCAATTCAAGAAAAAAAAACCCAATTCAAAACTCTAGGAAGTTAGAAATTTAGAACTACATCAATCCATAAGTGTATTAAATTAAATGAGGAAAAAGAATTATAAGGTTACCAAAAGCATTAAGATAACCTTGTAGTCGCTTGACGCTCACTAGAGGTGGAGGAACGCTATAGAGAAGAGTCAGAGAAGAGAGGGAGAGCTTGAAGACCTTTAAGATGCAAAGGAAGATTGATGGAATGTTGGGGAAAATTCTTTGAAGAACCACATAATCATTTTTAGGTGGCTCCATAATGTACAAAAAATGGAGAAGAGAGCTTGAGATGCGGTGGTAATGGTTGAAGAAGGTAGAAAAAGAGAGAGAAGAAGGTAGAAAAAGAGAGAGAAGAAGGTGGAAAAGAAATAAAACCAAAGAGGGGATAAGGGACTTAAAACACGACGGTTTTAAATATCGATTAACCGAATTATTTATATCAATCGACTGATCATTGGTTGATTGAAGGACAAATTTTGTCAATTAAAGGATCATAGACCCACAGACATAAATATTTTCCAACCAAATTTTTAAATAATAAAAATATATATCATTCAAGAAAATTCGTACTAGGTACTTCATACACTCATAATAATTATGTACCTTTGTTACTCACTATACATTCTTTTTACTTGGTTTAGCAATGAAAGTTTTATTCGTTTTCATTGTTAAGATATATACAAAATAGAAGTTTAATGAACTTTTGGTACCCATATCGTCTTGGATCCACTAATGTTAATTTCTTATCTTTTATGACCAAATGGAACTACATTAGCATTTTTTAAACAATTATAGCAAAAATATCGAAAATATCCATGTTTTTCACAGTAAGTGCAAAATAATTGAATGAAAGATCTATATGTATTACTTGGTCTATAATCGTGATAGAACCTTGATGAGATTTTTTCCTATGATGAGTGAAGGTTGTAGTATCATTGAATCGACGCTGAAAAAATTTCATAGGTCTTGATGCATACATGAATGCATGATGCCTATGCTGAGTTCTAATTAATGATGCATTTTGAACTACCTTAGCACATTCATATTCTAAACTCTTTTCCTTTAAAAAAATGGCTTTACTAGTTGATGCCCCATTACTATAGCCTAAGCCATGTTTGTCGTTTCCCATCTTTTAAATGCTTGGCATGGTTTCTAATTTTTCTTTCCCTTTTGTAAATTTTAATAGTGACTCCATTTCTTTCTTTAAGGTGATATCTTCACTTACCAATTCATCATTATATTTGTTCATTGAATCTAGATCTTTTCTAAGGCTTTCATTTTCCAATTTATATCCATCAATCATTTTCATTGATTCCTCATTTTTTTCATGTAGTTTCTTCTTTTTCTTATCTAAGTCTTGTATAAATTATAGCTGTTCATCATATGTATACTAAACTTCACATTCATTGTTTACGTGAGGAATGCTTACCTCATTTTAAGCCATAAAGCACATATTTTGTATCTCTTCTTTTTCTACTCTACTTGACTCAAACCATGTAACTTTTAGTGCTTCAATCTTAAAGTCCTTCCTTCTTTTCTTTCCTTCCTCTTGTTTTCATATTCATAAAAATGTTGACAAATGGATCTAACATGCCTTTTTTCTCCACATTCGAAAGACACTAGATTAGAAAATTTACTTTTAGAAGGGTACTTATTTTTGTAGATAGGTGCCTTTCTCCAGATGAGCTTTCTTAGCTCCTTTGTAATAAGTGTGATGGATTCACTTTCCTTGCTTCCATATGATGATTATTTGTTTGCACTTTTTTCCTTTCTTGTAGCTTTGAATGTGATGTTCCTCTTTTTAGGTATGGTTTCTTCTTGTATGTGATTTAATAAGATTGCATGCATTAATAGTTAACCGATGATTTCCTTCATTGGTTTAATGATTAAATCCTTTGCTTCTTGAATTGTAGTCACCTTTGCTTCCCATGATTTTGGTAGAGAAAATAAGATTTGCCTAGCAAGCTCAACGTTGGAATAGGTCTTACCTGGACCTCTAAGTCCACTAAAAATATTGTTAAAATGGGAATAAATAATAGATATATTTTCTTCATTTAACATTATAAATAATTAAAATTGATGGGTAAGCATGCTAACTCTGGTCTTTTTAACTTGATTAGTGCCTTCGTGAGTAGCTTCTAAAGTAATCTAAATATCATAAGAAAATTCGCACATAATTATCCTATTAAACTCTTTTATGTTTAGTGCCCAAAATAAAACATGCATAGCTCTACTGTTGAGAGACACTAATCTCTTTTCTTCAATATTTAACTAATTATCTTCTTTGAGCACTACTTCCTTTCTTACAAGTTTCGAAGGTAAAGTGAGTTTTTGAGAAACACAAAGCCATAAGTCCATGTTTTCACTTCTCAAAAAATGCCTCATTCTAACCTTCTAATTCAAATATTTACTAACATCAAAATATGATGTTCTATGTATGTTGTGATCTTTTAAATTTGAAGTACAAGCAAAAATATTCATTTGTGCCTTAAGATCTTTACTCGCTAATTCATTCAAATTAAAACTCTATGAAACCTATGTTTTAATACCAATTGTTAGGCAGATATGGCAACTAATAGGGGGTAAATTAGATGCTAAAAATTATTTGCTTAATTAATTGAAATTAGATAAATAAAATTCCAAAGCTTAAAACAAAAACTTATTTCACCAAAATGAACAATCAACATAAAAAAATAAATGCTTAAAAAGTAAAAAAAGAGAGAGTAGGGAAGTACATCATTTATGCTAGTTCAAAGTTGTCCATTTGCTCCTATGTCTAGTTCCAACACTATTATTAAGATGATTGCATTGAAATCAACTAAAAGTAGAATGTTTAAACTTACAATCCCTTTTAAAGGTTTAAAGGTAACTTTTCACTTAACTCTTTTACTAAAACTAAAGAATAACCTCATCAACTTACTAGAAGAATTGAAAAAAAAAAAATCCTTCACTCAATTTTACTGGATGGATCAAAGGGGAGCTGTATGCCTCACAAAAATTCATAAGGAACAAATAAGCCTTTCAGACCACAAAAATCAATTAACACTTAATATCAATATTGTGTCACCCTTCTATGTTAATCACATGCATCAATCATCTATTTATACTCAATTCAATTGAAAAGAGCCGTTGTCCGATGGTAATAATAATTTAGACGAGTTAATGTAAATGAATGTTATGTAATATGTCAAATCCTAATATTTTTCTTTATACCTTTTAATATTTGGTCAACCTAAGGCAAGGTTTAGTTGACTAATTATCCATAGGCTAGTATTCGATTGACCTATCTTGTCCATTCGATAGACCGATCATCCTTATTCAGTCGACCGTTCTAAAAAAATCAACTAACATTAAGCAATTCCATCCCCTTAAAGCAAAATTTTAACAAATTAAACCCAATTCAAATAAAACCAAAACATACTTCATGTTTAAGCCAATTCTAAAAACAATTTCTCTACCTTAGGTTACCAAAACTTTTTTTCTCACTAACCTATGTTTTTTAATTAGTTAAATCCATTTTAAAGATGTTTAACCACATATAATCATATAAAAAACACAAACCTCTTGATTATGCACCTATTTACTTTTTCTAAGATATGTATGAATGAATGAACAAATATAAGCCTCTTAAGCCATCAAAACAAACTTAAGCAAAGCTTATTAAAAAACAAGTTAACCTAAACTAATTTGCTTCTTTAGGCACTATGTCTCTATAACATTATATTCCTACTTTGAAGCTCTTAAGATATTATACTTTCTTTTTTTTCATACCTATCTTTCAATCGCACTTAAAACATAAGCATTAGTTATAAGCTTACTTTTGTCATTTCCAAAACATGGTGAAACCTCCCTTGGTTCAACAACTTTGCAACCAAGTTTAATTTCTTTTACTTTGTTTCTCCTTATTTAATTTTAGTTTTCATTTTCATTTTATCATGAATGTTTTAAACATTTGCATCATGTGTATTTGTTCCTTATGTTTTCTTTTTTTAATCATTCTTGATCTAATCTTTTGGAAAAACTTAAATTGTTATAAATTTGATGTTGAGGACTTGGCTCATCAATCTTTGATCCTTAGCTATTTATTAATTATGATATTTTAATTTAATCAACATTTTTTATTTACTGAGCATTGAAAAATTCTTGAATGAATTCTAACCTAAATTTGTACTAAAATTTTTCTTTTTCTTCCTTTTTGTTTTTTGTGAAGTGCATGCGCTTTGGGCTCTCCTAGTGTAAGATACAAAATTTTTGTTGCTCCTACTTATGGATCATCATGTGAATTTTGAATAGCTTATATTTTCATGAATGACAAGTGCATGTGTGATGTAACAAAATGAGAAGAACTTTTACTACATTGGCTTCACAATAATTAAAAGGTCAAAGTTTATAAGAGCTATTAGTACCATTTATGAATGTGATCTAGATGAATAATAGGAAGTGTTCACCAAATAATGTTCATTTCTCATGTAAAGGCTAGATGAAATTGAGAACTATCCAAAAAGAGTAACTGAGATAAATAACCAAGGGAAATTAATGATACAAAGTTTTCCTTAACATAAAAAGACAAGGTGAAACCCTAAAAAGTGCTCTAAAGAAAGCTTAAGTTGTTATTGATGTCTATAGTAATATCCTTTAATAAGTTTGCGCGATGATCTATATGAAACCGCTTTAATGGATGACATTGTATATTAAAGGATAACAAATTACTAATGGCACGATTTTCTAAGTCATAAAAAAGATTATTGACAAAAAAGATTTTCTAAGTCAGTTCCTTTCTTTTTTTCCAACTTACTTCTTTAGTTTTAATAAACCGACATTTCATTTTGCAATATTAGCCAATCAATCATATCATAAAACTATATTAATACTATTGTATATTAGATTTATTATTGCTTTTTTCTATTAAAACACTGATTATATGGAATTGGTTAAGTTTTTTTTTCTAGATTAACTTCCAACTCTTGCTTGATTTTGAATTGGATGAACATATAATTTTTTTTAATTCTTGAGGACAAGAAATTCCTCATGTGTGAAGGGTATTTCCCAGCACCACAATTATAAATCATTTAGAAAATTTTTTATAATGATTATCTTAGGTTTAAGAGGCAATTCCATATGATTTTATTGTGAACATATTTTTTAGTATAAAATGTTACTTATGAATTTTTTGTAGAAAATTGTTCGAAACTTTTATGCACATTTGGATTTATAAGGAACCAATTTGAGGTGTCAGACCATCACATTACAAAGTTTCACATTAGATATCAAGGTTAAAGGACATGCCATGAATAGTGCATTATGGGAAGAGGAAGAGAATTTAAAACAATAACTAAATCAGACGTGATGGATTTTTGTGAGACATTAGATGCTTTCTTAGGGCTAGAACAGTTGTGAAATCAATTTTTGGAGCATGAAAATTATGCTATTGAGTTTCACACCAAATTTCATAACTAAACGACCAGTGAAGAAGAAGTTATAGCAAAAAAAAAAAAACCAACAAGAGCAAAAAATTTGAAAAGGTGGAGAAGTGTTTGAAGGATCACAACTATAATTCATAGCCAAAATAACAGTTGTGGCCTTGCTTATGTCTTCTAAATAGAATAAATGAAGGGGAGAGTCACAGTTATGAACTCTCGTTATGAATTACTTAACCCCCTGGTCTAAAAACTTTTTTTAAACGTTTTTTCCAAGGTCTTTAGTTAGTTGGACAATAATAACATTTACTAATATCTTAGAGGTGATTTTTAGGCCATTTTAGTAAGGACTTGAGCATGATTGAAGGAGGGAATTGGATCAAAAAACTAAGTGAAGATCATATTGGTTTTCCAATAACAATTATAGACCAATTAAAGGATTCAAGCACTGTTAACACAAGCCTTTCTATCTTATCCTTATTTATGGTTGTTGTTATTATTGTTTTCCATATGTTTTAAACTTAATTTTCTCATTGGATTTTCATTTTTATGAACCTTAAGAGGTAGTATAACATTATTTTCTTTTTTTAAAGTGAATTTCTAGATTTTTTTAATTACCTATGGAGTTAAATGAGATTAGTTGTTAAATGTTTCTACCTGGCAAATTTAACTCCAAATATAGGATTTCATAAATTTAGATGGACTAAATCAAATATATGATTAGATAAATCATAAATGATGCATCTTGCATGTAATCCTTGACCATACTAGTTTATCACATGTTCGAATTAGGTGAAATAATTAATCAAAATAGTAGGTTCTATAAAATTTAGTAATGCATTCCATTGATGAATTGAGATAGTGGGAACAACTACTTGAATTATTTAAATAACTAGGAAATGTAGGATTTGACAATCATTTTGAAATTCAATTTAAAGGAACTGTGGCTTAAGAAATTTGGAAAGTATATTAAATCAAAGTTAACTACGAATATAAACACATCTTAGGGGGATTGATAATCCAACTATTAACATCACTATTGATTATTGATTCCTATAAGTTGGCTTTAGATATGTGGTGGGTCTATCATAGACTACTAAACAAGAAAATACCTAACTAAACCTATTATGTAGTAGGCAAGTGAAAGTCAATCCCATAACAAACTAGTAGTGTTTGTGACTATTCTTAATATTGTGCAAAGGAAAAAGAAAATAAAATAAAAGCCTTATATGCAAAGGAAGTAAAAAACATCTAATGAGGAAAAAAAAACAATAACGTAAATCTATAAGAAACAAATAACAAATAAGATAAGCTAGGAAGAAGATATTATCTAAATTCATGAATTACAATTCATCATTGAAAACATAAAATTTATGCTACGCCTAATATATAGCCTGTACGCATAAACAACTTCTTGCGTGCTAAGTTTCTCTATTTTTAAATAAGTCATATATAATAGAAAACTTACCCCTAGTCTTATAACAAAAAACAAGTTCCCTAGATTTAGTGGCGTGACAGCATTATCATACTAGGGAATAACTAACCTAAGCTATAATCACAGAAGCTCAAACTAATTTATCAAGCTTACTTATAAAATTAATTAACATATCGCCACTTATGGATTTAGCTAATGATAATTATGGATAAAAAGTTAAAACTGGCAATTGAACTAGAAATTACAACTAGCATGACAAATCCTATAAATTAATCCCTAATTCATGGCATTAAATCCGAATTCTAACTCAATCCTAATATAAATCACAATGGTAATTCAGAAGCCATTACAATTCTCATAATTATCATCAATAATACCCTTAAAGCTAAAGGAAAATAGAAAAGAAATTTAGAAATCATAAGGAAGAAAATAAGAACAGGGTTGGAAAATTATAAAAACAACACTATATTAATTATAAACTAGGATTCAACAAGTATTTAACAAACCCAAAAGACAATACATGAAAAAATAAATGAAAATAAGAAAACAATGACTTAAAAAAAGTTCTAAACCAAATTTTTATAGTCTAAACACCAAATATAGGAACATAATATGAAAAGAGATGAAAAGAGCACTAAGAACACGCTAAAACCTAAGAAAAATACAAATAAGATGAAAGGTTGCCTATATGAGAGACAAAAGTTACAAATTTGCTTCATTTTTTCCCATTTTATAGGTCTTCTCTAGGATTTGGGACATTTTTGGAGCAATTTGGTTAAGGTGTCCCTTAAAATTCACAAAAAAACATTGTCTTACAAAATACGTTTAAGTCTAAAAAATTGACAAATTCTATCCATCTTTATATTTTCTACTCTAACTCCTCGTGTACATCTCTAATAGCCATGAAATTTGGTACATAGGTTCTTCACATGATGTTCTTGCATCCCATTAAATTTTAGGAAATCTGAGCTCTAAAAGTGTATCTAATCCATTACCAAAATCACTTGCACCAAATTAGGTTTTCATCTGACCTTTTCTAGTTTTTTTTCTTTGTGCACTCTTCAAGACTTAACATATGAGATTGAAATTTGGTTTAAAACCACAAAACAAGATGATCTAAGTCCTAAAATTTATTCCACACCTCTTCTAATTCTAATTTTTCTCTAATTTTACTAAAAACTTGGCCCTTTCAACTGGTATTTATGTCCTAAGATCAAATCTCCATGTAAACTCAAATGGAACACAAAGCATTTAAACACCAAAATAGGGATGAAATGGCATTAAAACTATATAGAAATTATAGAAATTATATCTCTATCAAATACCCCCATAATTGAACTATTGCTTATCCTTGAAAAGTAACTTCAACATTCTATTCAAAATAATCTTGATCAAAAGTTGAAAACCAAATAGGCAAAAAAGAAGAAGTTGCATCCTAGATCTAAGGAATCTTTGAAATTGTTAGATGTTGAATGTATTAAAGAATCACTTGCTAAATTACTATGGGGAAAAAATAAAAAACATGTAAATGACTAAAAATTGAATAAATACAAACTTACTTTGGGATATTTTAGTGAAAAAGGTCAATGTTTCATCTTGTGGAGATCAACCTAGCAAAAGACATTATGCATAAAAGCATAGATATAGTGTAGAACCTAAGAGACCCAATCAACAAAGTTTTTATGACAGAATATCATCTTTCAATCTATAAATTTTTTTAACCAATGTTGTATAATGGTTTTGTGCCTATAAATGAACATAGGAATGCGTATAGGACCTATACTTCATTACCATGTAGATATGGCGATTATCATAGATATGGTGCATATTTTTGTTACGATATAATTGGAGATATCACTCTAAGAGGTAAAGATATGTATTCTTCTAAAATTCAAGGACCCAAGATGATGTGAGTCCTTAAATCTACATGATTTTCTTATATTTTGTTTGATGAAAAGGAGAAATAAATGGTACATGGATAGTGTATGCTCACAACATAATATTAGTGGATGCTTGGTGATCCTTCTTAATTTATCTCTTTCAAATAGCAAGGATGGAGAATTTGTCGTGTTTAGAGAAAATACCAAAGGTAAGGTTATTGGAATTAGAAAGCTTGGTAATCAAATTTCTCCCTCTATTAATTAGTTTTTATTTGTTAATAGATTAAAGCATAATGTATTAAATGTTATTCAATTTTGTGATAAGAATTATATAGTACATTTTGAAGGAAATGGATGTGTTGTTTCAAATGTTAGTGATCGTAATGACATTTTCTTAAGAAAAAGAGAAGGTAACATTTGTAATGTTCATTTAGATGAAAATAACCTTGAAAATAACGATTTTGATAAATACTTGGTTTTGGCACGGAAAATAAACATACAAGCATGTACCTATTGTCAAAGTTCAATTCCAATAAACTCGTTAATAGGCTCTAAGTCATAAGGTACAAAAAGGACAAGATATGTGGAGCAAGTTAAATGAAAAAAAAAACAAGGAGCTAATTTTAAAGAAAGAAATTGGTAAAAATTTGTAGACCTTTTGAACACCTTTTTATAAATTAATTTAGCCTTGTTAGAGTTGTTAGTTTAGGTGGTAAGTCATATGCCTCTGTCATTATTGATGATTTTAGTATACGATGGTCATGGGATTTCTCATTAATTTTTACCCTTTAAGATTCCTTAATTGAATGGTATAGCAGGAAGGAAAATTATGAATTTACAACAATTGGCTAGGAAAAGATTAATTAATATGAATTATCGTACTACTTTTGGGTCGAAGCTATTGCATATGCTTGTTATGTAATTAATATGATTTATATTAAGCTTAAACTAAATAAAATGCCTTATGAGCTTTAGAGAGTTAAAAAACCAAATATTAGTCATTTTAGAGTTTTTGGATGTGTAAGTGTTATATTTCTAATACTAAGGATAATTCAGGAAAACATGACTCCAAAAATAATGAAGACAATTTCTTAATTATGCACTAACTAGTAAAGCATATGAGGTGGTTAATAAGGGAAATCATGTTGTTGAAGAGTCATTGAAAGTTGTTTTTCATGATTAACCCATTTAAAAGCATGAAAGTTTTTTAGGATGATGATGTATGGCTGTTTAAGAACATAGAAAAGCTACTACTTGGGGAAGGAAAGGATGAAGGACAAAAATTACGAGACCTAACTATTGAAATAAGAAATGAAAGGAATGAGGAGGAGCTCCTATGACGTTGCATATACATGGAGGATCATCAATCTTATCGAATTTTAAGTGATATTCAATAAAGAGCAACTTCTAGCTATTGTCTTAATTTGTCTCATCTTGCTTTTATGTATCATAATTAACCTAAGAGTATAGTCGAAGCTTTATTTAATGAGAATTGGGATTTAGCCATGAAAGGGGAATTAAATTAGTTTGAAAGAAACAAGGATTGGAGATTAGTATCTACGCCTAAAGATCTTATAGTAATAGTTACAAAATGAGTTCTTAAAAATAAATTGGATGAGTAAGGGGACATTGTTAGGAATAATGCTAGGTTAGTTGCAAAAGGATATAACCAAGCAAACGTTATAGAATATAATGAGAGCTTTGCCCTTATAGCTACATTGGAAGCTATTAGACTTTTACTTTTATTGTCATATTTAATGGGCTTTAAATTTTTTTAAATGGATGTAAAAAGTGTAATTTTTAATTTTTTTATATAAGAGGAACTTTATATTAAACAACCTTCTAATTTTTGAAAGATATGATGCACCCAAGCCCCTTTTTAAATTTTTTAAGGCTTCGTATGATTTAAAATAAACACCTAGAGCATAGTGGGACAAGGTAAGTGCTTTTCTTCTTAAAAATAGTTTTGTTAAATGTAAAATTGATACCATTTTACTTATCAAGAAAGAAAAAAAATCTTTTAAAAATTTTAATGGTTGATATCATTTTTTGCGATGTTAAAGAGTTTTTTATGCTAAGAGTTTGCTAAGTGTAGGAGTAGGGACTTTGAGACGAGTATCATTAGTGAGTTAAAATTCTTCCTCAAAAGAAAAATCATGCAAATGAAGGATGAAATATTTATTAACTAAGACAAGTACACACAAGAATCACTTAAACGAATTTGTATGCATCAAGTAAAATTGTTGGGGTACTCTGATGGGCACATCCACAAAATTTAACAAAAGAGAGGATGGTTAGGAAGTAGATGTCAAGTAATATCGAGTTATAATTTTTAATTTATTATATTTCACTGGAAATAGGTCAGATAATATGTTTAGTTGTATTTGTGTTCTAAAATTAAACCATCTCCCAAAGAATTGCTTTTGTTAGCTGTTAAACGCATTCTTAGGTACTTGTGTGAATCATTACACTTACAACCTCAGTACCCTAGGAATGCAGTTTTGAAATTTGATGGGTACTATGATATTAATTATGTAGGTTGTTTATCAGACAGAAAAAGTACATTTGGTTCATATTAGTTCTTTTGTAATGCATTAGTATCACGGTTTAGTAGGAAAAAAGATTCTATCACATTTTCTATACCTAAAGTGTGTTATATAGCCATGGTAATTATTGGACTTAAATTTTTTTATTTAAACAATAACTTATGGATTATGATTTAGAGCTAAAAAAAATTCCAATTAGTTGTGATGAAACAATTGTGTTCTGCTTTAAAAAAATGCCATTAAACATTATAAAATAAATAATAGAGAGATTAAGTATAACTTCCTTAGAAGTCATGATTAAAATTGGGATATGTTGATACCATGCATAAATTAGCAAACATTTTCACTGAACCTATGTGTGAGGATATATTTTTCATGATTAAGAGAGAATGGGGAATGATTGATAGTTCTTATTTATAGAAGTTAAATACTTGATTCATGATTGTCATTTTTTTTGGTTCTTTTTAAATTGAGTCACTTTTTGACATATTTGACATATTTGACAATTTATTTTTATCTTTTTGATGATTCTACAAAAGGGAAGAGATGTATGTTATATATCTTGTTCATTAATGAGAAGAACTTTTTTAATTCTAATAAAATGCATAGATTTAAGGAGAATTCCCAATTTTGGGTTGTTGATCTGTCTAAAACTAAATAACCTCAAATGATTTAATCTTTAATCATAAAAATGAAATGAATTTAAGAACAATTATTTTAATAAGTATACTGGTTAACAAATAACAAGGTAGGGTATTTTAGACTCAAATTATCATCCTATTGAGAGACATTATGAGTTCTACATCACTCAGATCACAATTATATAAGTAGCTTAAGATTAAATATTTATCAGAATTAAAGTAACTAAATTAACCTTAAGGCTTCCAAACACTGCAAAGTTATCCAAATTGATTTAAATATTACCAAATTAATTAGATGAGGCATAGGCTTTAAATGATTTGTTTAAGTTATGAAAAATTTAGAATGCATATTAAAGGTAAAGTTATGGTCAAGACAATGCCTTATCTCACAGATTTCTATTCCATGGCTTTTTCCACCTATAGATATAGAAAGTAAGCTTAAAGCTTAAGAAATCTAATCCTAAAATTCACATTCTAAGACTAGCACCCTTATGATTAATCAACTAATGGATTTGTATTAAATAAAATTATATAGCTTAAGGTCAGTGGTCACATGTCCTTAAATATTTATCACCATTATCTTAAGTAATCAAATTAAGATAAGCTTTAAGAATTCAAAATAAGAAAAGATTGTTATCTAGCATGTGATAGGAACTCGATCAAAGCATTTAACATCCTATATTTAGCTCAAGTTCAGATTAAGCATATATATATATATATATCAAAGAATAGCAAGAGTCATGTTGAACCAAGGGTTGGTTTCACCTTTGTTTTGATAATGACAAAGTGTTTCTACTAATATGTTTGTAGAGATTGGTGTGTTTGTTTTGATAGATATATTGAAAAGTATTTTGAGTGTTTAGATAGGTGTTTGTAAGTAATAAAATAAGTTTTTAAGTTAAAGGTTGAATACATGAATAAATTTTTATTATTAATGATTTGGTAAATTAGACGAATTGATTGTATTAAGTTTTCATAATTGTGTGAAATGTGTTAAGATTTGATTAGTATTGTTTTTTTTTTGTGTTGAATTATGTTAAGTTGAGATTGACTGGGCTGAGATTAGGCTGAATTTGTGCTAACCTATATAAGAGGTTAGTTGACTGAATAGCTAGATCGGTCGAATGAATGAAGAAATTGAAGAGGTCCGTCGACTGAATGTTTACCACCAGACTGAATACACATTCTAAAGAGAGCACCAGTAGACTAAAAGAAGATTGATTGAACGAACCTTGAAACTATTCAACTCAATGAACAATTTTAGAAGATTGGTCCACTGAATGATGCCTATTGATTGAACGAACATGAAGAATAAGGAATGGTAACTTCTTAATAGGTAGATTGTATAACGGATATATTGTTAAATGGGAAGAATGTTGGCCAACAACTATTTTGCCTAGGAATGCATATAAATAGGTCTATTTTTTTTTGTTTATGTATTCAAGAAGTGTAAAAAGCCTTCCTACAAAGCTTCTAGCTATCTAAGAGAGGATTAATGGTGTCTCCACCTAGTTGGTTTATGCCGCCACTCTTGCTTCCTCTTTGGGTGTCCGAATGCCTCCCTCTTTGTGTGCCGCTAGCTTTTCTTCTTTTTGATTTAGGTTTTCTTAGCAAAGCAACGTGACTTCTAAGTCAAGAAAAGGGCTTCCTTCATGACATTTTTGCCCCTCCTTTTTATGCCAAGGAGCTGCCGTTTTATGCCTCTTTAAGTGCTCTAATAGGTTATAAATTTGGACAACCTTTAACCAAATATGAACTGCATTTTTTAACAACCTTCTAGCTCCAATGGGCTGCTGATTTTTTCCTTACTTGTAAGACCAATGGGCTACCCTAATGATGTATGTAAAACTTTAAAATGTCATTGCTATTTTACAAGAGTAAACTTCACTCTTTTACATCATTTATCTTGTAAAAAACATTTTAAAAGAGAAAATTCATCCAAATGGGAGTAACATACTCATTAAATAACATATAACACAATTTAAGCATTTTTAACAAACAATAGGAATGAAATTATATGAATTTGCCTACAAAGATATAATAAAATTCATTCCTATCATTATACTACTGTTAA
>JAOXYD010221668.1:0-18918 GCA_028565735.1 Pinacopodium congolense
GAAGATTCGATCAAAAACTTCAAGAACACCTCTTGTTTCTATCCATTAATGGCACCATGAGAGGGTGTTGTTGTCTGATGATCAAGGGGCCGTTGTAATGTCTAGGTTTCGAGCTATAACGACACCATGAGAGGGTGCCGTTGTACTCCAAGTCAACAATTTCAGCTCCAAATCTTGAGAATTTCGAACATGGTGTGATCTTCATTAATTCCTTTGTCTTCTGGCATGTGAGGGGGCTTTCCAGAGTTTGCATACATCCAAGAACAACACATCACATGAAATCAATCCAGAGAATTCAGATCAAATTAGTGAGAGAAGCTCTAGCTTCTCTCTTTTTTTTCTTCTTTGATAGCCTAAGCTTCAAACACTTAGATTTCGAGTTTCTGATTGTATTTTGGAGTTTTTTTTGTTGGAGATTGCAGCTAAGACCTATATTTGTGTTTCTAAATCATCATAAGGGGTTTTTTGACTCAGATTATTCATTATATTCTCCTGTTTTTTTGATCAAATCAAAGTATAAGTTCTTATGTGTGTATCTTTGAATATGCTTTCATTTTCTTGCTAGATCTTGTGGATTCAGAGCTGTGGTGATGTCCAGAACAAACTAAGGAGTTCAAGACTTGTCCAGAAGGATTCTAAACATGTTTTATAACTTCTAGTTTATTTATTTCAGCTCATATTTGTAGATCTATTCATAATATGTGGTTTAAGATGCATATCATGTATGTTCTTATTCAAATGTGTGGCTAATCGATTATGTTGGTATGGATTGATGTTTTGATGTTTTAGAAGAGCTTATATGCATGTTTATATGTCTGTATTTTGCTTATTGAAGATCTGGAAGTACCAAATCTAAGCTGGCCAGTTAAGATTAGGATTTAAGATAGTTTAAGCATGAGAAATAGTCTTAAATTATTTGAAAAATAAATAAGCAACATAAATTAATCCTTGCATTACCAAACCTGGATTTTTTTGTAAAATTTTGAGTTCTGGACTTAATTTTCTAGAACTCACCTTCTTGAAATTTATGCCCATTTACTTGATTTTAAAGCATAACCAAACTTTAAACAAGATTAAATGGAGAAAAGGCAAAGCCTTAACCATAGCTTTGTTTTGATTTTGTGAAGGACTTTAAGCAAACGTTAAACTTGTTTTTAAACTCAAATAAATCATCAATCATCTAATCCATAGCTCTTTTACACAATTGTTAATTTTAAGAATTTTTAAAATTGGTTTTTAAAGTGTTTAGGCCAAAATAGCCAATTTTAATCAATTTCTCTAAATTTTACCTAAATAATTGTAATTCAATCAACCTGTTAATTAAGTAACTAATTCCCCATTGGTTCAACACTTGGAGTCTAAAATAATACTCCACGTTATTACTTTGGTGAAAGGTGCACTTGCCTTAAAAGTCCGTTGGTTTCAAATTAAATCATTTCAAATCACCTATCATTTTTAAAGTCACCTAACCAACGCAGCATTAGCTTATGGAAAATTTGATCTTTGAAGTTTCTTTTATATGTCTGCAAGAAGTTAGAGGCAAGTGGAGAAGTTGATGAGAACTGAAGAACCCACTGGGAAAAAGGTCGATGGTTAGTTAAATGGTGCTTGCTAAGAATTAAACGGTGCTGTATAACACCTACTGTTTAGGTCCTCATAAAGAGTTAAATGCAGGTTCTTGATAGTTAAACAACGAGCAGATAGCTATTGCCGTTTTACTCTATTTTCCAGAAAGTTTAGCTACAATTTCCATATTTTCTTCACTTTTAGGCTCTAATCTGCAATGGACATCAATCAAAATGATAAATAAACACTTTGAAATCAAATTAGAGCAAATGAACCTTAAATCATAATCAAATGAAAATGAAAATGCAAAAAATTTCAAGCCTAACATCATCAACCATTACATACTTCCATTCCCAAATATTTTTTAAAGCAAGGAAGTTTCTACCTTATTTTAATGATGACAAAACAAACCTTATTACTAATAATTATGTTTTAAGTGTGTTGAATGACAGGTATAAATAAATTCCCATTATTAACGCTCAATGAGTCTTGAAGTGGAATTGGAACTTTATGAAGACTTAAATCCTTAAAGAAGCAAAGTAGTTTGATATAGGTTTATTTATGTATCTTTTATTGTAATGTTTCTTAATTTTATTTTAGTGATTTAAGAGGCTTATACATGCTAATTTAGGCATACATAACTTAGAGAATGCATATAGGTACCTAATCAAGAGGAATCATGTGTTGGATCTCTGTGTGTGTGTAGAAAAACATCCTCATATATAAAAATGATTGAATAAAAAATGCATGATCTAAAATGATTAGTTAATTAGTATGAATTGGAAACTTTAAAGATAACTTAAGTAATTTTTTCGATATAAAAAGTGTTTTGGGATAGTTTAATACCTATTGGTCTTGTAGATTAGTTAGGGACCTAATCCTAAAGCCTATTAGGCTTAAGTGTTTGTTTGTTTCTAATCTGATTAGATCGGCCGACCGAATGATGAAGAATGAACGATTGAATCCTAGGCATTGTTCAATTGTCAACCGAACTTTGTGTATAGGTCGACCAAATGTTGTGAAAATTAGCATAAGTTTAGGATTCATCAGATTACTCAATGGTAAAAACATTAAACTATTATAATGTTATTATATCCGTTGGACAATAGCTAAATTGATTGAGTTTGTGTATAAACAAAGCGTTATATTCATGTTTTAAGAATGAAGAAAAGGAGTTTATTAAGAAACATTAAAAAACATTATTATACAGTAATTTGATTAAGTTTACCCATAAGTTATTTAAGAAGTATCTGTTTGTTCTTAAGCTATTAAGGATTAAGAAGTATCTGTTTGTTCTTAAGCTATTAAGGCTTGTTTTTATGTTTCTCTTATGTGATGTGATTGTATAATGCATATTGAGCTTTATTATAATGCATTCACTTGGCGAGCCTCTTTTATATACCAAAGTAAGACTGAGGGAAACATTCCCTTTTATAATTGTTTTTGTGAGCGTGAAAGGTTATTCTTTAGCCTAAGGAAAATGAAATGAGTGAAAGGTGATTCTCCAACCTTGAAAAGGATTATAAGATTGAACATTGTACTCTTCTGTTAAAATATTGCAATCACCTCATCAGAGGTGATTGGAACTAGAAGTAGGGGCAAGTAGACTACTCTGAACTAGTATAAATTAGGTGTATCTTTCTTCCCTTTCGCATTTACTTACACACTTAATTTTTTTAGTTTTCTTTGATTGATTATTTTGGTGAATTGGAATTATGTTTTAGCTTTTTCATTTTATTAAACTTGATTTGTTTGTTTAGACTAATTTTTAAAAACCTAATTAACTCCCCTCTTGCGAAATTGACCTATAAATTGGTATTAGAGTATAGGTCTCACATTGTTTTAACTTTAATGAATTAGTGAGTAAAGATCATATGGCATATATGATGAATAATTTTGCTCCCTCATCTATATTAGAAGGTCAAAAAAATTATAGAGCATCATATTTTGATGGAAAAAAAAATTTTATTGGAAGATTGGAGTGAGACATTATTTTAGAAATGAATGTGTAGACCTATGGCTTGTTGTTTCATAAAATCCACCTTGCCTTCCAAATTCATAGCTAACAAAGTTGTGCTAAAAGAAGATAATGATTTAAGTATCTAAGAAAAAAAAATTAGCCTATTGGAATAGTGAAGCCATGCACATTTTGTTTTGTGCTCTAAGTATAGAAACATTTATTAGAATTTCTATGTGTGAAACAGCATATAAGTTTCAATCTCAACTTCCTATCCCTAAATGAGCTTATTGGATCATTGCTCACACATGAAATGGTATTAAAAGACACACAAGAAAAGGTTGCACCTAAAAAGAAAAACATCTCTTTCAAAGCTATTAGAAAAGAGGGGAGCGAAAGTTAAGAACCATCATTTGAAAGTGAATGAGAAGAATCCATTGTACTTATTACAATAGAATTAAGAAAGCTTATACGAAGAAAGGCTCCAATCCATAAGAGAGAAGGTCAGTACTCATCTAAATTTTTTTTTAAAAATCTGAAGTAACATGTTTTAAGTATGGTCAAAAAGTTTAACTGAGTTTGCTTTGACCATACCTCCAAGAAGGAAATGAAAGAAAAGGACTTCAAGAAGAAAGCTTTAAAAGCAGCATGGATAAAATCAAGTGACTCTGAAAAGGAAGAAGTCTGAAACATTTACTTCATGGCTCACAACGAGGTAAGTGTTTCTTACTCTAATGAGGAGTGTGATGTTAAATGTACATATGAAGAACTACTATATTTGATAAAAGATTTAGCTAAGAAAAAGAAGAATTTGGATGATAAAAATGAGGAAGCCATGAAAATGATTGATGAATATAGATTAGAATATGAAGGACTTAGAAAAGATCTAGACTCAATAAGAAAGATAATGGTGAATTGGAAAATGATAATATCATCTTAAAGAAAGAAGAAGAATCCCTTAAGGGATCACTTGAGAAATATACCAAGGGAAAAAGTTAGAAGCCATTCTAAGTGTCCAAACAATGGGTAACAATAAATATGGTTCAAGATATAGCAATGGAGCATCCATTAGTAAGACTGTCTGCAAAAAGAGAAAGAATTTAGAACATGAAAGTATTAGGATCATTCAAAATAAACGTTCAAGTAAACCATCAATCTAGGCATTAAGCTAAAATTTGCATCATAAAAAAACCTTCATCAAATCGAGACAAAATGTTTAACAAAGTTTCTATCATGGTTATAAGCCTAAAAATTCATATATGTCATTCTCTCCACTATTTTGCTCATATTCTGAAAGGTATATACAGATTACATATTTTTGCTATGACTATTTAAGAAATATGAATGTATTATCTAATGGTTGTGAAAGGTTCAAAACTAACACTCAAAGATCCAAAATTACATGGTTAGAAAAGGTTCATTATACCTTTTATTTTTTAGGTACTTTTAAGAATAAAAGAGAATAAACAACCATTGTTGAACTAAGAGAAAAATAAATCGGAAATGGTGAAACTGAAAATCGAAGGTGCTCTAATATTGCTTAAAATAAGTATACGTGGAAGTAGGATAAATATTTTGAATAAGTGATATTTGAATATTTTAAAATAGAAATCTGGATTAATGACTGGATACTTCTTTCATGGACTGTTTTATCTAGGAATTTTGTTTAATATGTTGTAGATTAATGTTCTGCAGATGTGTCTTTTAGTTGGTTTGGTTGATCGATGATGGTAGTTAAGTCAACCGATAGATGTGATAAGTTGACTGATGTTTAAAATTTATCAAGTTTTAAGTAGCAGACCTCCTCCTCTCTCATTTTACTTACGTTCTCTCCTTTTCCCTTTTTTATAGCTCCTTGAATCTCTCCTCTCCTTGTTCCTGAAGTTTTGAGCCTCCTAAATCAACTTTTGCAACTCTATAAAACTTTTGTTACCTCCTTTAACCTTCTTTTACCCTGAAGCATCCTATTTCTAAGAGAACTTCACCTTCACCATTGTATATGATTTTGCTACCCTCTCCATCTCTAGAAAAGTTTTTAATGCCCCAAAATTACATTCTTGCTTCTGGTAATGCTTTTTTTTAAACCCTCTATCAGTTTCCTCCAATTTCACTTAGGTTATTTCAATTTTTGATTTCTTATATTCTAGGGTTTCAAAATTGAGGTTTTCGTGTTTGTTGATTTGAATTGAGAAATTAGTCAAAATTTTTTGTATTTTCAAGTAGTTAGAAGAATAATTGAGGTTTTAGGAAATCTAACTAAATTTGTATTTGTTTAATTCAATTATTTCTAATTTTGAGTTTTGTTTTTAAGGTTTTGTCCGAAGTTCAGGTTAAATTATTTGATTTTTCCTAAATTTCATCTTTTGAAAATTTGACTAGAATCTTAATTAAGAATTTTGTTCATTCAATCGCATTTTTATATGTTCAATTTTATTTTTTTCCTTTTTTTACTTGAATTTTAGTGTTATTCATATTTTTGGTCAAAATTAGTCATTTTTATGAAATTATTCTTTTGAAAACTCAATTAGATGATTAATTAAGGGTTGTTCTCAAGCAATTTCATCTAGTTGTGGCAATTTCTATACTTACAAATTTTTAGATTCAATTCTTTTGAGATTTCTAATATTCTGTTCAATTCGAAATGTTTTATGAAGTTAAAATTTTAGAAATTTCATTAATCATTTAATTAAAGTGATTACTCCTTCAAATGGATCTGTTTTGATAAATTTGTTATTTTTTCTAATTTTTGCGTTAAAAACTTTTTTAATTAATTAAAACAAATATTTTTTCTAAATAGAATTATCATTGAACTTGATTAACTGTAATTAGGATCACTAGAAGTTTGAATAATTTTTTTAGTAAATGTTTCATAAACTTCTTAAAATTGTTTCTATCGATGTGTAGTTTTTGTACAAGTTTATATCATTTCTTTAAAAATTTTCAATTGGATCTAATGGTTCTTATTTCTTAAATTTTGGTTAAATCCTACATGTTTTATTTTTGTTAAAGTTTCATGTCATTTCATATAGTAGCATTTTAGGTTTAATATATTTTAGCATTTAGTCATCAATTTACTTGCATATTCTTACTTGTAGCTTGTGTTATTTACTGTTTAACAAGGAGATAACTCATGTGCTTTCCCTCTTTTTAGAGCCCCTTTCGGTTCTTATTGTTATTCTTAAAGGCTTTCCTTCGAGTTTCTATCTAGTTTGTCTTTTTGAATTCTCACTATGGTTAGAACTCGAGGTGATGGCACCTCTAGTAGTAGGATATCCCAAGTAAGTCGTGTGGATGAATACCATGATGATGATTCACCCCAGTTTCAACATTATAACCTAGAAGGTTTCAGAAAAACGTGTTATTTCTCCTGCTTAATTAGATTTGTTTAATGAAGATTCCCTTGTCTAGTTCTTCATTAATTAAGGGTGGGAGCCTTTCCGCACTCTTTTTGTCGAGATTTACCCCACCTCTATTAAACTTTTTTATTATTACCTTAGAGAGGCTAAAGAGAATGATGAGTATTTTCTTATTTATAAGGTAGAAAATGTACCTATTCGTCTCACTAGAGACTTAATCAATACCATATTAGGCATTCCTATCCCACTATCTTTTGTCACTATGATTGCATGTCTAAACATAGTGATGCCTCTCACACTTTAGCCAAGAGACTCCAAATCTTTTTTTAATTACAAAGTGAGGAAGGAATTACTAAAAACAAAATGATGTGATAAACTTGAGTACCATTCCCAAATTCCACGATCTTTTTATTAAATGCAATTGTCTTTCTTCTAGTGGTCATTACAATGACCTAGGTTATGATGATCTTTGGTTCCTTTCAACCCTTATGCTTCGTGAGAAAATCCATTTGGGTGATTTCGTCTTGCATAGCATGATCCATTTTGCCCACTCTAACCAAAAGAGCCAATGTATCCCTTATTCTCTCATTCTTGATCTCAACTTCCAACATTTTCATAGCCCTCATATGGAAGACGATTTTGAGCACTATAATTTCTTTAAGAAAAACTTAATAAATCACAAGGGTTTTCAATATGTTGATGGTCTTGTGCGTCGACCTCACCAGCAACACTAGCACTTAGCTACTCTTGTTCTTTCAGTTGATGATAATGTTGCACCTGCCCTTAGTCGTATTCTTTCTGTGCACCTTGATGATGAGGGGACATCCCCTAGACTTCCACCTACTCCTTATAATGATTATGATATTACATCCATTCATCGTAAGATTAATCATTTATAGCACTAGACGGATGGCATATGGCCTTCACAAGATTTTCTCTCAACTTCCTCCTTCGTCTCCATTAGATCTCTCATAGCATTATCTACTGTTCTTTTTCTTTTTAGTTTATTTTTAATGTATTATTGATGCTAATTTTTTTTAATGACATTACACCTTTTAATTATGCCATTAACTCCTTCATATGAATGTTTTTGTATCATATTTCTTTTTTAAAGATATTTTAATATTCAATTGCCTAAATCTCATCATTATCTTGGCGTTTTACCGTGTTTTGATATATTATTTGTTTACATTTTGGGTGATTTCAAAAAATGGGGAGATAATTGTGTGATACTGTGTTGAAATGATGTGTGAGATTATTTCTTATGAAGGGGGAGTATAACATTCTTAATGCATATATTTAGGGGGAGATAGTTTTTGACATTAATATTTTTTGGTTAAAAATTGTATAGTTGGGAGAAAGTTTGTGAGTGTGGCGTTAATGAGTATGGAAGTTTTAGTTTGATATTTGTTAAATTTGATACAGTTTTTAATATTAGGTAGTTGGATGATGGATTGCGTTGAAATTACTATTTGTGACTCTTCTTTGATTTTGATATATTTATGGGGAGCTTAAGAAATATATAATGTTTATGATTTTTATATTTTATAATATCTCATGATTTTTTCATCACCACAAAGGGAGATATTGTTGAACTAATGGAGGTTCTACCTTATTTTAGAGATGACAAAACAAATCTTATTACTAGTACTTATGTTTTAAGTGCGTTGAAAGATAGTTATGAATGAAGTTCAAGTATGACCGCTTAAGGAGTCCTAAAGTGGAACTGGAAATTTATGATGTCTCAAATCCTTGAAGAAGAAAATTTGTTTAATACAGGTTTATTTATGTATTTTTTATTGTAAGTTTTACTAAATTTTGTTTTGGTGATTTATGAGGCTTATACATGCTCATTAAGGCATACATAACTTATAGAATGCATATAGGTGCATAATCAAGAGGACTTATCTATTAGATGTATATGTCTAGAGAAACCTCTTGATATATAAAATTGATTGAATAAAAAATGCTTGAATTAGTATGATTAGTTAATTATTATGAATTGGAAATTTTAATGCTAACTTAAATAGTTTTTTAAGTATAAAAAGTGTTTTGGGTTTGTTTAATACTTGTTTGGCTTTTATATTAACTTTGGACTTAAGCCCAAAGTTTTTTAGGTCGAAGTGTTTGGTTATTACTGATCTCCTCAAATTTATCGACTGAATGATGAAGAAAGGTCTGTCAAATCCTAGGCATTGGTCAATCGGTCAACCAAATGTTGTAAAAATGAACCATAAGTTTAGGATTCTTAAGATTACATAATAATAAAAACATTAAACCATAATAATGTTAATATATCCATTGGGCAACAACTAAATTAATTGAGTTTATATATAAATAGAGTGTTTTATTCGTGTTTTAACAATGAATAAAAAGAGTATATTAAGAAAAATTAAAAAGCACTATCATACAATATTTTGATTAATATTACCCATGATTCATTCAAGAAATATTTCTTTGTTCTTGAGTTATTAAATCTTTTTTTGTTTTTTTAGTGTGTTTATGTCAGGCATCTTGAGTTTTATTATTATGCATTCATTTAACTAGCCTCTTATCTACACCAGTGTAAGATTGAGTGAAAAATTTTCTTTTATAATTGTTTTTGCGAGCTTGAAATGTTATTCTTTAGCCTAAGAATTGAGTGAAAGGTTATCATGGAGCCTTGAAATGGAGTATTAAATTGAACGTTGTACTCTTTTATTGAAATATTGTAATCTTCTCAATAGCGGTGTTGGGAACTAGACATAGGGACAGGTGGGCTGCTCCAAACTAGTATAAATTGAGTGTATCTTTCTACCCTTTCCCTTTAGTTTTATGAACTTATCTTATTTTATTTAGTTCACTTTAATTAATCATTTTGGTGAATCGGAATTTTGTTTTAGCTTTCGCATTTTGTTAAACTTGATTTATTTATTTAGATGATTTCTTTAAAATCTAATTCACCCCCTCTTAGTTGCCATATTGACCTAACAACATTGTTGACCCATTTTTTGTCCCTACCTTTATTCTTCATTTGATGGTTTTAAAAACACCATTGTGTTCCCCAACTTGAGTTCTACATTTCCGTACCCTAAGTTCAACTTTTTGTGACAAAATGTCTTATTATTGGTAGATCTACTCTAGCGAGCACTATTCCTTTTATCAAACAGACTTTGGTAGGTCATTTTTCACTCATTCAAGCACTATGCATAGAGGAGCTTTATGTTTAATCAAAAGACTTACCTATGAAAAATCTCTATTTACCTTAATGAATGACTCTAATTGATTTGAGGAACATCGATAATCTAATCATCATTGAGAGTAAGGTATGACTTAATTTTGCATAAAGGCTACTTTTATGATGCTTAGATGGGGTTCTGATTTTACGCTCAAACTACTTGATGGTGTATGAGTCTACCTAAGTTATAAACAAAATAATAAACAAGAAACAAGTTAAATTAAATCACAACACACAACGAAAGCAAGTGTACCTATTTTTATGTAATAAAGTTTTGATAAATCCAGTTGTTAATCCATAAAGACTGTTATTATCATTGGATTCCTATCTAAATTAGATAGCTTATCAAAATGGTGAATTAATTGAATTTTTTGAAAAATAAAAGAACTAAAAAATTAAAATGAATGCCTACTACCACTTGCAAGATTAATAATCAAGCCAGGATTTAGATAATTACTCCCTCGAGGATGCATTTGTATTCATCATTATCTTATCTTAACTCGAATTCCAAATTTATTAGATCATAGATTCCCTAAAGAAAATTGTACCCTCTCTCAAGTTATGCAATCCTATTCAATTTGATAAATTACATGAAAGTTCTCTCTATTCCAATCTATTGATTTAACAAATTAAGTTGTTTATGGAATCTTTTTTTTTTAAGTTCAAACATAACTCGAATAACTTATATAAGCCTATCTCTAGGTTCCCATGCAAGAGATTTTGTTAATATACTGATCTAATACATATAATCTCAATCATAAATAAATGAAAGATTTTAAAAAAAGGTTTATGTTTGCATAACAATTGAATTCAAAGTCATAAATACCCATCAATAACTTAATTCAAAATCTGGAACTCATAGAGTTAATCCAGGGATAACATCAAATACTACATCCTAAAGTTTATAAAAACCCAAATCCTATGATAATATTAGTTCTACATTATTTATTAATCATACAAACAAGTATAGAAAAGAAGGACTTAGAAAATGTTATGATGAGTTTGTCTTGAATCCTTGATGCTTGATGTTTGATGTATGAAATCTTGTCCTTGATCTCCAAATTAATGTGTTTTCCTGCTTTATTCTCCTTAGAAATTGTGAAAACCTTTTGGAATGGTGTAGGACTTGTCTACTACGAAGTGGTGGTTGCTTAGTGGCTTGTAGAGGTGAGAAAGACCTGAAGAAACAAAGTTAAGTCAAAGGGGCAAGGTTGGCATAATTGGCTACGACCGTGGTTCAAGGTGTGGCCTTCTACTAGAATATCCATTTTATACCACTCTTATGTCTTCTTTCCATATCTTCTCTTTGCTTTTCCTTTGGCCATGAAATTTGGTGTGGATCTTCCTCACTTGTTGTTCCTCGATCCCAAAACAACTCCACACCATTTTCTATCCCAAAAGTGCGTCAAATTCTTCTTCAAAATCCTATGGAATGTGATAAAATATGAAAATCATATGAGTAACGTCTCTTTTAAGGAGTTTTACTCAAAATGCTTGAAAATCTCATGAATTTGCATCCAAAACATCTCCTAAAAAGGACTGTATCATGACTAAAATATGTATGTTTTAATTAGTATCAAATACCTTCACACTTAAGCTGTTGAGTGTCCTCAAGTAACCACTTAAAAATCTAAAAAACAATTAATCAAAATTCAAAAGTTAATTGATCACAAATAAATTTCAATCAATGTTTTTGTTTTATCTTATAAATCATCATTTTATCGTGATAAAAACATGTTTATCACATACAGAACCCTGCCAGTAATTATGCAACCTTCAATGCAAAATATCCAACATCTACGGAGCTTTGTATACATCATCATGTAAACTTGTTTAAGGAAATCAACAATGCAAAGTATATCCATTTTTTTAATTTTAGAGCAATTTTTTTAGTTCACCATGTCTTTTTACATAAGGGAAAACATTTTTTGTATGAATTCCCCCAATTACTCAACTATGTTGCCTTTTTAAAGTTGTTTTCAATGTCTTTTAACATTTTAATGTGAAGATAAACATTTTATCGTGAACATTCTTAGTTACTTAATTATCTCACAATCCCAAATGGCTAATAGCACGATTCATATACTTCAACCTTTTATCGGTATGAAGCCAACGAAGTGAGTGGTTGCTCATCTACGTATACATAGTTATACCTTTTATTTTCTAAAAACACATCCTATTCCAAATTCATGTAATAGTCCATATGAAACCATATTTAAATTTTAACTTTAAAAACTAAAGGTGCATAAAATCACAAGTAAATAAAAAAAATAAAATCAAAATTAGGTGAATAACTATTCAATGCTCACCTTAACATAAATATTGATGAAATTACAACATTATAATTAAAAATTAACTCTCAATTTCACTTATTTAAGATGGAATATTCAAGTCATTACTCTTAGATTCCTATCAATTCAAGTGTAGTACATAAATTAGAATTCCCAGCATATTCAACTCCCACCACACACACTTAAATCAAATTGACCTCAATTTGGAGGACTACAAAGAAATAACTTACGTAAAATAAAATTGGGAAAGAAGAACGAAACTACCTTAAATAGTGAAGTGTAAATCTAAGTAGGACTATGATTTTTTGGGAGTTGAATCTATGCGATTAAATATATACAATCCAAAGCTTGAAATTGAAACTCGAATACAAAAAAGCTTTTCCAAAAGATTAAATTAAGGTAAGATAAAAAAAACTAAATGAAAAAAAATCTAATTCGTACAAATCAACTAAATAAAATAAATTGAAAATATAAATAGAATAAAAACATAGTAAAAAGAAGGAAGAAAATTTAAAAAAATTGAGTTGACTTGTGTCCATAGCTCTCATTAATTTGTAGCTGGCAATGGTGGGGGTGAAGGATAGAATTGCATATGCTATTGCCACAACACCTACTACTAATCATATCCTTACTACTAGAGCCTCTAATCCTTTTCCAATCATTTTTTTTTGCTACTATTGAAATTCCATTGATCTGGAGTCATTCGTTGCTTAATATGTCTTAAACTCCACATGAAATTCCTCCATTTGAATTTGAATTTGATCGAACTGTGTAGCCATCAATGGTTCATTGGTGCTAGAGGGTCTAGGATCTTCCTTATTATCATCCTCTTCATCACTTACTTTTAATTCCTTAGTGGTGTTAGGCTTTTGGATGGTTGATTGAGGTCATTGTAGTTGTAAAAGCCCACATACCTTGGTGGCTAGCCCATCCTTATCCAAATAACAACACTTAAAGGCTCCATGTTAATTATCCTCCTAAGTCCAAGCTGCTAAAATTAAGCCCCATGCTAGTAGCAAGTCTTATGACATACGACCAATGACCTATCAATCCTCCGGGCTTCTTACTTTGATTACTGAAGAAACAGGCCAAAGCACCCACAATGTTGGAGGCATGGCAATGATATACGCACCACAACTAAGTATTGGGGGCGACATGTTAGTTCTTTTGCTAATGTTAGGTTGAAGTGGTGTATTACCAATCTCCCTTTAAAACTAAGTAGCCCTTGATGAAGTATGGCATTATGAAATTAAAGAACAAGGGTTGCAATCCTGGTGTTCTGCGAGGAGAATGCTTTGTTATAACTACTTTTCTCTAATTTTTCCTTAAAAATATTTATAACTATTAAAGTAAAATGAAAGCGTGAGGAATGAACAAATGAGATTACATACAATTAGGTGCATAAAATGTCTCAATATATTACAAACATCAAACATCAAACATAAAAGGTGCAAAAAAGTCATTCATTCATTCGCACATACTGTGAGGCATGGTAATTCAATTGAATACAAAATAATATGAAAGTGGAAACCATGCCCCTAAATTCAATGCAATGTGAGTATCTTTTTAATAGATGAATAGCATAATATCCTAATGGAAGAATTACAAATCATTCTTAAATCAATTGGCACCAATGCATTCCATTCAAACCTTTCAACCTTCAAAGCTTAAGTGATTGCTCCAAAGTGTAATCAATAAAGAACTTATAAAATTTTAATCATCCATGGATGTTTCTAATACTTTAATAATCAACAAGGCAACATACACAAGAAATTAAGATTTGCAAAACATAATATTACAAGACATCCGTGTAATCCACAACCTTCACTATATTCAATAGATACATCTCTTAGTTTGGTTGATCGATAGGCCTTCGCCCTTTGTTTTGGTTGACCGATAAATCTTCGGCTATCATTTAGATGACTAACCAAACTCATTCAATTGACCGACCTATCCCATTCGATGACTGATGATAGAGTTGAATTATATGATATTTTTATCTGTATTTTAATATGAATTCAAATCTATTTTATTTCCTAAATACTTTTTTGTGTTTATATGATGTTTTGATGCAAATTTAATTGCTAAACATAAACTTATATAAAAAAGAAGAAGATTATAATTAATTTAAAGCAAAGAAGAGGAGGTTTGCAATTGAATTAAGAGCACAAATATTGGTCTTGCATTAAGAAGCTCCAACACGTGATACACTTGAAGACAAGACGGTGGAGGACTTATTTTTGTTTGTCTTGGGAATTAAAGGAAAAAGAAATAGGTTTTAGCTTTGGTGGACAACTAGACAAAAAAAGGACAAGAAAATAATAGGTGTGGGAGTTTTGCATGAGGCGTTGATGGATGGACATAAGGGGAAAATATAAAACAAGAAGAGAGGAGAGACTTGGTAAGTAATATTTGGAGAGTGGAGTGAAGTCTTCATCAATGGTAGACTACCCTTGTCTTGTTCTCAATAAATGAAAATGAGCTTTCTTGGAGAGAGTGGGTTGACGACTGGACACATAGAGACAAGAAATAACAGAGGACCTTGGAAGCTTCGCTAAAAACATGAGAAGCTTTTCCATATTAAGTAGTTTTTTTCTTTTTGTTCACTTGGCATTAAAGCTCTCCTGCAGACGTTGATTCATAACTGGACCTTGGAGTTTAATTCATTTACAATTTTTGTTTCTTTGGTTTTAATTGTCCATTAGTTTCAATGCCAAGTCTGAATGTCTTGCTTTGCATGGAATCACATTGTTTTGCTAAGTCTAAATACATTGCTTTGCATCCGTATCCAAATCCCTTGTTTTTTCTTAACATTTGGTTATTGTTTCAATTAGATTTTTAATTGTTGATGTATTTTCAAAATAAAAAATTGAATGGTAATATATCTGATTTATTTTCATCAAGTATTAATTTGTTTAAAGTTTTATTTAATATAGTTTCAGTTATCTATACAGAGTTTGGTTCACTTATGTTTATTTGTTAGTTTCTATTAATGTTCTTAAACTTTAATACATTTAAATTTAAATTTTTGTTTAATTTTTTATAATCTGTAATTTTGATTTAAAATGATAAATCAAGTCTTAGTTTATTAAGTTCTACATAATTGCTTATTAGATGAAGTGATTGAAGTTTCCATTAGATAAAGTATTGAATGTTGACTTCTTTCTTTAGTGTTAATTTTCCTGCTTTTCATTTATTTAGTTAAGTATGGATTATTCTTGTTTGATTTTTGTTTTAAGTAGTTTAAACATGTGTGGCTAGTCTTCTTAGGGGTTTTCAGATATGAAAAGGATGGAAGGATCAAAATTGTGAGAATGGAGTTGAATTTATGCTTAATTTGGTGCTTGCTTGTCTATTTTGGTTTGGAACTTAGATTAAATTCCAAGAATTAGGAGTTATCTCCAAGTTTAATCACCCTTTAGGTAATTTTCTAATCTAAAGCTAGGGTCGAGTGTGTGATACTTAATAGTCCATAGTAATTCCTGAAAGTAGCAATAGATTAGTTAAATTTTTTAGGATACTTAATCAACTAACCTAGGGTTTCATACCTTTAGGTAACACCTTCCGAGCTTGTTAGTCGGTGGCCTAAGTTAGTCATTCCTTAATATCTAAAGTGTTTTCACTATTAAATCTAGAGAACTTGTTCTAGGTTATAGATGGGGATAGGGGCATTTCTAGAGCTTATTAGATTTGTCTAATTTAGAGGAACCGAGGGTTTGACACCGTATTCGAGCCTATAGGCTAACATCATGACTAGAGTACCTCCTATTTAGATTCAATGATCAATGATCATCCCAAAATCCTAAAGATATCTCCAACCAACTTCTTTGCTATTGTTATTAGTCTTGTCTAAATTTGCGTTGTGTTTGTTTCTTTGTTTATGTATTTTGCATTTTAGTTTATCTTGCTTTCATCTCTTCAGGGTGTTTTATTTTTCTTTTTCAAGCAACATTTGAAATAACATTTTCATCTCGACTCTCTGTAGTTCGACCTTAACTCATGATTACTGAATAGTTTAGTTAGTTAATTAGGAATTTATTATTTGATAGCTTGCAACTAGGTCATCAACTAACCTAAAAACCACATATGTAGCTGAATGACACAAGCATTTACCAAACATAAGTCAAAACATCTCTATTTAACCATTTTTGAAAAATAACCAAACCTATATACTCAATATAATTATTTATCTCAATTGCTTAATATTTTCATAATTAATTCAAACAAGCATCAATAGGCTTATTCTCATTAAAAACACATAAACCTCTTGATTATGCACATAGATGCATATTCCAAAATAAACACATAAAACCTCTTGATTATGCACCTATATGCATATTCTAAAATATATATGCATGAATGGTTAAATATGTGCCTCTTGAGAACACCGATATAAAAATAAGTAAAGTTTACATTAAACAGATGTAAACTGATTCTAAACTTCTTATTCAAACTTTGAGTTTTCATATGATTATTTTTTTCTTCTTCAAGACTCTTTATGTGATCAGTTTGAACATTGTTCAACCTGTCTTTCAAATAAACTTAAAAACACACACATTAGTAGAAAAGGTTGTTTTTTCATTACCAAAATAAGGTGAAACCATACCTTATTTAATAATCTCCCCCTTTTTGGTGATGGCCAAATTGAGTAATATGATAAACACAATAAATAGTTTTGCAAAGTCAGGGGGTAACAGTTGTTAACATTTTTGGCAATTTAAAATCACACGATAACATCATATCAAGTAATTAACTCCCCCTTAAATGATCAACTATCTCATAACATATTACAAATAACGAGTGATTAACGCCCCTTAAATGATCAATATATTACAAAAACATATATCAATTGCTTTTATTAAAACATATATCCAATGCTTTTATCATATATTTCTTCCCCTTTTTGGAATCACTAAAAGGGTATGATCACAAGATCAAGTATGAAATAAATCAATGTATAAGCACAAGATATCAAGGGCAAACATACGTACTGGATAAGAAAGAGTTAATTTTATAAATAGTGAAATAAAATACATATAAAGTAGCATAAGGATTAATACAAAGACAGGATATATAAATACTAAATGTTTGAAGGTGGTAGAGGAGGAAGTCTGGAGAGAATCTCTCAGAGTAAAGAGTTGTGCTCTTGTAGTAATGTGTTATGCTCATGTATTAAGGCATTGTGCTTGTTGAGAAGACCTATTAAGTAGGCCACCTCATTATGAAGTGTAGTGATGGCAAACTCAACATTATAAGAAGTAGCAATAGGTGCTACATATATTGGCATAGTACTAGTTGCGTCATCATAAACTGGCTCAGAGGTAGGCTAAGTCGTCGGAGGTGGAATAGGTACATCAACATCAGTAGGGGGAATTAAACATTGTCGTTGATGAGGTTGAGTCATGTGACAACCAACAGTTTTAAAATCCATGCAGTTTAGAGAGTTATGATCAAAGAAGGAGTATTGCTCAAAGTTATCTTCCGTAGGAGGAATGGGAAAATACTAGAAGATATGGCAATGAATCAAGGTATAGGGAATATGTTGGCTTCTTTTCTTGACTTGGACAAAATGAATCATGTTATGCAAGATGAAATCTCTTAAAAGGATTCTCTCACCAAGCATAAAGTTAGATAAAAAACCAGAGGTCATCGTATCCTAGGTCATTGTAATGATCACTAGTAGAGAGGAAATTATATTTGATGAAAAGGTAATGAAATTTTGGTATGGCGCTCAAGTTTCTAACATCCTTAGGTTTTTCAGTAATGGCCTCCTCACTTTCTAACTTAAAAACGATTTGAACACTCTTTGATAAGGAGTGGGTGGAATCAAATTTGACACAAGATCATAGTAAGGAACATAGAAGGAATGGGGATACCAAGGATGATGTTGATTATGTCTCTTGATACACGGATAAGAGTATCTTCTACTTTAGAGTAGATGATATATTCATCATTCTCCTTAAACTCTCTAAGATTACAAAAGAATAGTTTTACAACCTTGGGACATGTTTCAGCTATAAGGGTAAGGATAGGCTCGCAACCTTGATCAATAAAATATTGAATAAGGACATTTTTCTTGTAAGTATCTAGATGAGTAGGTGAAATAAAATAGTTTTTTGGTAGTTTCCTATAAGCATAGTCTTGTAATTCATTAGAACCAGTATCTAGGTAATCACTAGAGGAAGATATCCTATCTTTAAAGGTACTCCCGTCTCGAGTCCTAACCATAATGTAAAAAGCTAGGTAGAAAAGAAAGGTTTTGAATAGATAGCAAACACATAAAGAAGCTCTAGGAATAGATAAAGTGCATGAGCAGTTGTAACTATTAGAATTAATCATACAACTTGAAAATACACAAATCAAGGGTGACTAAATGGTTATTTAAACAAGGTTCTGTATGAGCATGCTACGCCTATAAGTAATAGACGAGGAAACAAGCTTTAATTTTGAAATTATTAATTTATTTGAAAATTTTCTAAAAGTTGAAGACAATTTGAAGATATCAAGTTTAAAAAATAAATTCAAATGCAT
>JAOXYD010221679.1:0-18918 GCA_028565735.1 Pinacopodium congolense
TTCGATTATACCACCGGATCTTCAAGTATATATCAAACGGGTGTATTTCTTTCCCTACTCTCCTATATTATGCTTTTAACTTTCTTTCTTAAACATTAAGGGCAATGTTTATTTTAAGTGTGGGGGAGGGATCACATCATATTTTTTTTATTCACTTGAGTTTTGTTTGTTTAATCGTAATTTTATTTATCATCAATTTCATCATAATTTATAAAATATAAAAAAAAATTTCTATTTTAATCCTTCTTATTGTCTATGCTTTCTTTTGAATTAAATTATTTTGACAATTTGTAATGTTATATGATTAATTTGGAATATTAATGACTAAATGCCTTTAACTCATTTCATAATTTGGATGGATAATACTTGATGATTAGAATGATATTCAACATATAAAATGCAACTTCCTGAATAATTTTGTAACTTCTTTTAACGCACATTTATCATTCAAAGAAAACAAAGAAAAAGAACCAAAATTAACCCCAAAAATAAGATAAATAAATAAAATTATTTAATTGGATAAATAAGTAAGTAGAATACACTCTACTGATTTCGAACTATATGAATTTTCATATATAATCTTCATGAATTTACTCTCCAAGACTCCTTTACCGAATGGACTCAAGCTTCTTCCAAACACCTATCTTTCAAAAAACTAAACATAACATCACTAATAGAGTTGTTTTGTCATCATGAAAATAAGGGAAACCTCCCTTGGTTTTAAAAAATAATAAATGATAACAAAACATAACAGTTAGTAATAATTTAAGTTTATATTGTAAAACTTAAAGGTAGGTGTATTTCAAGATGATCTTAGTTAGAAAGATTGAAGCTCGAAGGACAAAAATGAGTTAAATGAAGAACAAGAGATATAGAAGCTATAAGACCTTAGTTAATTTTTTTTAATGTGTCTGTAAGTTTTACTTCTTGTCCAACTGATCTAGGACTTAATTTTGATCATACATTGCATATAGTTTTTAATAGTGGCATAAAGTTTGATATCATTGTCGTTGAATCATCTTGATTATTTATATGGTCTCATATTATATTTAAAAATATTTTTTGAAGTCTTATTCAATTTTTAGATAGTTAATAATTTTTAGTTATTTTTTGCAATTTTGAAGTTGAAATTTATTTCGTTCAAACTCTTTTGTTGACATACCTCAAATCTTTCTAAATTTGAATTATCATCATTAAATATGATTTTTCAGTACTCAAATCAATTTTTATTGCTTCAAAATCATCATACACATTTATCCTAAGGTCTCAAGAGTGAACTAGAATTTTATTTCAAAATTTTAAGCACTCAAAATGTTGATTGAAGCTCTAAGAATGATGATTATGTAAAGTTATCTCTAACAACTCGTTATTTCCTATTTGGGATTAAACATCTATTTTTGGCTTCTAAATGGATAGGGCTACTGTTAAATATCTCTAAACCCTTCCTAACCCTACACACAATGTCTCTAAACACTTTTAGCATTTTTAGAAGCCCTATAAACAAGATTAAAAAGATAAAAATTGTTTAAACCTTAAGGCTACCTCCTTCTTCACTGTTTGCCTCCTTTCTTCACTATTTTGTTTTAATTTTATCCTTTTCTATCTTAATCTGCTTCTAAAATTGTGAAAAAGTTGTTTTTAGTTTACCTAAGTGTCCTAAAGTGTGTGTAATTTCTATTTCTAATTTTTGAAGATTATTTTATATGTTTTAAGCCTTTTTTTTCAGATACACTAATGCTGTCTCTTATTTCTTTCTTCTTAGTTTAAACATGATTCTTGCTATCTTAATTTGCTTTTAAAATTATGAAATAATTTGTTTATGTTTTTATAAGTGGCATAGAGTGTGTTTAAGTTTTATTTCTATTTTTTGGAGCATTATTTCATATGTTTTAAGCATGTTTTTGCAGATATACCAATGATATCACATATTTCTCTACTATTATTTTAAACGTGACTCTTGCTATCTTCATTTGCTTCTAAAAGTCTCAAATACGTTTTTTATATTTACTTAAGTTTCCTAAAGTTTTTTAAATTTTTTTTTCAAAGTTTTAGAGGATTATTTCATAAGTTTTAAACTTCTTTTCATATATACCAAAACTTTTTCAGATTTCTCCATTGATAATTTTAAAGGTGATTTTTACTATCTTAATCTACCTCTAAAATTACGAAATAATTTTTTTCTATTTACTCAAGTGTCCTAGAGAGTTTTTTTTTCATATTTTGAATTTTTTGAAGGTTATTTCATATGATTTAAACTTGTTTTTCAAGATATAACAAAATTATCTCTAATTTTTCTATTATGGGGTTAATCTCGATTTTGGCTATCTATATTAGTTTCTAAATGTGAAATTTATTGTTTTTAGATTATTCAAGGTATCAATATTATCTAGGTGTTATTGGTTTGATTTTTAGGAACTTACACTTTCTGTATAGGGTCCAAATTAACAGGTTGCTCAAAATTGTCCAGTTTTCATACTATAATATTCGTTCATATATTTGGACATTCAAATCCAAAATGATTGTTTCTAAATTGTTGTTTACATTTTTTTTACATCAAGAAGGATACCATTGACCATTTAGGTGAATTTTCAGAGGCTTATTTATTTATTTGGAAGCGACTACATTCATATCTATCAAAACTGTCTATATTTGTTTAATTTGATTTTTTAGATTTTCATTCCTCATTCATACACATTTTTAGTGCATCAAATCTATGGTTCTAAATTTTTTTAGGCGTCCAATAGTGTTGCTGATCATTCATATCAATTGTGAAGGCATTAGAGCCCTTAGTTTAATTGATCTTTAAATGAAACACATCTTTAAATGTATTTGGTTTCTTATAAAGGGATTACTAAATTGTTGGGTTAGTTAAGTGTGCTAAGGCTCCTCTTTGCTATATAAATATTTATTGAAAGGTTGCTATTCACCTTAAACAATAAGATTGTGTCTTGTAAAGGCTTTGCTTTGCCTCAAAAAGATTTTATTTGTAAAGGCTTTTTTTGCCTTAAAAGATTCATCTTGTAAGGGTTACTCTTCATCATAGAAGAAGATTGTATTTGGTTTTGAGTTGTGAGTAAAACAAATATCCAACAAGTATTAAGAGAGAAGACATAGTCTATCCTTAGAGTAGGCGAACTTCTTTAAAACTTTGTGTGTTTCTCTTCCCATTACTCTTTTATTATTTCTTGTTATCAAATTGGCATAAACATTTGAATATCATATTAAATTGAATTAGCTTAGGTGCCAAGTTTAATTAGTTAAGAAATTTTCAATCACTCAATTCACCCCTCCTCTGGAGTACCTTTAGGGCTTACAATTTTTTTCATAAATCCACTTTCTCCTTAGGCTACACCATGTTTTTTACACATTTTGCATTAAACTATCTTATATCAAAACTAAAATATTAGTAATAAATATATTTTATCACCATTAGAATTATAATTTAAAATCTCCCATAGTTCAATAATCTACCACTTTTTTATAATGTTAAAACTCATGATATCAAAGGTGATTTGATCTTTGTTTCGATTATGAAAAAAATTATTTGTACTATTATATGTGTTAAATTTGTTGTCTTGAGATAGGTTTAATACTAATAAGTCATGGAGATGCATGTTTGAGAACATGGCTTGAAGTTCACATTAAGACATTGAAGTATCTTGAGACGATAGATGACTAAGATTAAAAGAAAAGCACTGGATCAAAATGATTGGTGGGAAGAAGGTCTAAGAAAGTAGAAATTGAGGTTTTGCATTGTAAGTTTTTGTGGAAGATTTCTCCTTGATCTCACCATAGTGTTGAAAGGGATCACATCATGCATATTGCATTCATGTTTAGGTTATTGCATATAAGATGCATAACCAAGAGGTATAGTATATGATTGGTTAATAGGGATGCATTATATTGAGTTTTGACATGTAATCTCATATGGTTTTATCCCTATTTTTGATGTAAATGTTTCTAATTTATATTATATTATGCGTTGAATGACATATTTGATCATAAGAAACAAATTTTAGTTAAAAGGGCCATGTTTGAAGAAGTTTTGGAGAAATTTTGATCAATAGAAGAGTAAAATAGGCCTTCAATAGCGGTTTATATTGATGTTAAATGGCACCATTGATCAAAAGTGACCTACCATTGAAGAAAATATAATTAGACCTTTAATAGTAGGCATCAACAATGTCATTGATGATCTAAAGATCGTTGTTGATACCCGAATTATAGATCCCTCAACAAGGGTTGCTATATGGAATCTTGCACGGTTTGTGACCATCATTAAAAGTCCTGAAAATGAAAAAAATTTTCAATCTTAGTTTTCAATGAAGGACACATCATAAAGCCTATAATAGACATATTAAAGGATTAAAACAAGGCTCTTTCATCATCTTTCATACAACTTTGGGCAGCCATATATCATCTTCATATTTTCTCTTGGTTTTAGTGTTTTTAGCTTCTCTTAACATTGTAGTTGAAGGATAATCGTTTACCTTATTTTCTAGATCAATTAGCACTTACTTTTATCTTGTTTTTATTACTGTTAGTTGTTTTTTTCATTCTATTCACCTTAGGTTTCATACGTTGCCTTGGATTTTGTTGAATTGTCGTAAGAACCTTTGATTATCATTCAGTACATTGCTAAATCTTTATTTTCAATATTTCTATTGTCTCTCCATGATGTTTACGTTTACTTTGATTTTATCTTATATTTTTATTAAATTTAATATGTGTGGCTAAAATTTTATGAGTTAGAAGGTATTAAAGGAATGATGGGAATTTAATTGTGAGAATGGGATTGGGTTTTAATTAATATGGTGTTTTTAGGTTTGGTTATAAACAAAACTTGGATTTAATGTCAAGAATTAAGTATTAATCATATATTTAATCACCATACTAGTAATTTCTAATTCAATTCCTAGGTGTTAACTTTTGATTCGTAATTTTCATTAGCAAATACTATATGTAGCAATAGACTATTTGAATTTGTATTTGAGAGTTAGTTAATTTAGCTTCAGGTTTTTATTCTTTAAGTTACACAATCCCCATGTGTGAGAATGTGGCTTAAGTTAGTTGTTCCTTATTTCTTAATAATACTGAATAATTAAATCTAAAGATCATATCCTAGGTTATTGGGTAGTTAGGGGTAAGTTTTTGGTCATACCAGATATCCCTATATTTGGAGGAACTAGGCAGAGAGTTGTGCTTGAGTCTATAGGCTAACATCTTAGCTAGAGCACAATTTAAATGGTTTTAATGATCAATTACCTTTTCCATAATCTTGATAATATTTTCTTCACAGTTTTTTTTTTTTTGCTGTTATCTATTTCGTTATATTGTGTGTTTTCATTTAGTTACCTTTGTTTCATTATTTTTATTTCTATTTAACTTAGTATAATCACAATTGAGGTTTTTACTTTTACACAACATTAGAAATAGGATTTACGCACTAGCTCTCTACAAATAAACCCTAATTTACCTTACCATATAGTTATTATTTGCTAGTTATCAATAGACTAACCACTGGTATGTAAAACCCTTTTGACACATGGATGAGTGAATGCTTTTATGTGATTATATTTATTATGGCTTAATGAATGAGTAATTAGGTTAATTGTTTAATAAATATGATGTTACAATATGGTAAGACTTGCGTCTTATTTGTTGAAGAGAATGGATACATTAAATGAAGTGGCCAGAGTATGTGAAGTGATTAAAGGTTATATGAATTAGAAAATTATAAAATGTGTTAATTATGTTATAAGAGGTGATGGTGTGTGAATCTGGCTAATTTTTAAATAAAATTTAACAAAGAAACACGCTAAACTAAATTACAACACACAAAGAAGTCAATTGAGCTAATTACTAATGTAATATAGTTTTGGTAAATCCAATTGTTAATCATTGAGGACCGGTATTATCAACAAATTCTTATGTAGATTAGTGAGCTTATAAAAATGATGAATGCATTTGAATACTTGAAAAAGAATAAAATAAATGCTTAAGACATCTTGTAAGGATTAATAATCAAAGATGAAGTTAGGATTTGGATATTTACTCCTTCCAAGATGCATTTGTATTCATTGTATTCTTGGCTTAACTCGAATTCTAGATTTATTATACATAGACTCTCTAATGTAAATATCACTCTCTCTTGAGTTATCCAAATTTGATAAATTAGGTGAAAGTTCTTTCTATCCAAATGTACTAATTAAATTCATTACTTAGTTTTATAGAATCTATTATTTTGATTAAGCTCAATCCTAACTTGGAAGATATTTTGTTAATAAAATGATCTAATGCATAGAATTGATATTTCAATCTAATTATACATAAATCAAAGACTTGAAACCAAGGTTTACATTCACATAACAATTAAATTCAAAATCATAGGTATCCATGAAAAAACCTAATTCAAAATCTAGAGTTTAAGAGTTAAACCAAGAATAACAATAAATACTACATCCTAGAGTTTGTAAAAACCCAACTCCTATAAGAAACTGAGTTCCTACACACTATATTATCCATATAAACAAGCATAGACAAGAAGGAATTAGGAAAGACTATCTTGAATCCTTGATGCTTGGTATATGAAATCTAGCCCCTTAATCCTCAAATTGATATGTTTTTATTCGTTGTTCCCCTTCAAAATTGCATGAAAACTCTTAGGGATGGCCTAAGACTTGCCTCCTATGAAGTGGTGGTTAACTTCTCACTTTTTAAGGCTTAGAAGACCTAGAAATCACAAAGTTAGGTTAAGAGGGTATGGCTGGCAAAAATGTCCATGGCCATGGCTTAAGCCATGGGTCTTTCTATCTAATGGCCACAGCCTGGGCCATGGTCATCCCTTAGGTCGTTGTCTTCTATTGGAAATTCCAACTTCTACCACTCTTTGTTCTTTTTGTCATATCTTCTTCTCTACTTGTCCTTTCACCATGAAATTTGTTATGGAGCTTCCTTGCTTGATGTATTTAGACCCTAAATTAACTCCACACCACTTGCAATGCTAAAAGTCCATAAAATTGTTTCCCAAAGTCCTATGAAATGTGAAAAAAAAGGAAAATCATATGAGTGACATGTCATTTAAGGATTTTAACTAGAATTGAATGAAAATTACATGAAATTTCATTCAAAACATCTCCTAAAAAATATTAAATCATGCCTAAAATACGTATGTTTTAAGCAATACCAAGATGAAAAATGAATTTGGTTAGGATAAATAATTAAGGAAATTTTTTAAATTAGATTAATATGATTATGTTAAGTTGTTTTAGAATATGTTTGAATAATTTAAGAAATGTTTTAAATTTTTGGAAATAGGTTGGGATGGTTTGGAATTGTTTTATTTAAGTTTTAATGGGTTTGTCAAGATACAAATCAGTGGTTGATCTAGGAATCTGCAACGATATTGTGGAACACATGTTTAAATGGATAGCAGTTCATTAAAGACTTTGTTATTGTTCGATACCTACTATTTTTTGTCTAGATTTTATGCTCCAACAAGTATTTCTCTATGAGAAAATGATTTTAATGTTTGAATGTTGCACGAAAATCATAAAAAGCTAATTTGATGTTTTTCACCTAAAAATAGGTGTTTTTTCACGAGTTTTATACATCACAAGTGTGGAAAAACATTCATACAAATAGATTCAGCATTTATTAGCATTATTGATAAGTTTTTAGTAAAGTTCTATTTGTTTTTTTGTAAGATTGTTAAGAAGTTATTTTAAGTTCGATATTTCATTAATTCTAATTGTGGGTAAGCACTTATTGTTGAACCAAGGAGGTTCAAATCATGTGTTTTGATGATGGTTAAACATTATTGTAACTAATGTTTGAGAATTGATGCATTAGAAAGGTATGTTAATGTAAAAGTGTAAAGAAATTTTTAGAGCCTAAGGTCAAAGGGCTCAGCTATGGATGAAGGGATAAAGAATGAAGATTAAGTGATGAAAGAAGATCAAGACATGAAGATCAATTTTGGATAGGCTTAAGAAAGTGTCTAAGAATGTAAGTTTTCTTAACTTGATCTTAAACAATGCTTGAAAGGGCTCCCACACTTGCATATCATATTTACATCAATATTTTGATAGGATTTGATCATGGTTTTGGTGGTTAACTAAATTTAAATATGGCATTGATTTGTCAGGAATTGTCTTAGAATGTCTCATTAGCATAAAATTGCATAATCGAGAGAAAATTTGATAAATTGTGTAAATGTATGACTCTTGATAAGTTTAAGTGAATTAAAACATTGTTTGAATCTATTTATGATGTGATTTTCAGTTTATGGTAGTTTAGGAAATGTTTGAAACTTTTAAAGATTGTTTATTTCATAATCAAGGAAGTTTCTTATGTGTGAATCAATTGAAAGTATTTTTTATATTAAAAAGGCCTTGATATATTTTTTAATTTTTTTTAGTCTTAAATAATTTTATGAAAAATTTTGGATAGGTAAGAATTGTTTTGGTCACTTGTTTCTAATTTTAGAGTTGAAATTTCCTTGGATTAATCTCATTTGTTGACATACCTCAAATCTGTTTAGATTTGAGTTATCATCATTCAATATGGTTTTTTACTACTCAAATCTATCTTTATTGCTTCAAAATAATCATACACTTTTTTTAAGGTCTTAAGAGTGCACAAGAGCTTTTATTTCAAATTTTTTAACCACTCAAAACATTGATTAAAGCTTTAAAAACATAGATTACTTAAAGTTGTCCCTAACAACTAATTTAGGGTTTTAGGGTTTTTACGTCTTTTTGTCTCTTAAAGGACTATGTTTGCCTCCAAACAGCTTTAAAACCTTGCTAACCTTATTGACATGATTTTAAAACTCTTTTGTCACTCTCTAATTCTCAAGGAAACAAGTTCACAAGATAAAAAATAACAAACTCCTCAAAGCTGTCAAGTTTTTACTATTCTTCTTATTCTTTGTTCAAACTCCTCTCTCACTAACTTAATCCATTTTTGGGTGTGAAAATTTTTTATTTCCTACTTACTTAAATGTTCTAAATTTTGTTTAATTTTTATTTCAAATTTTTATAATGTTATTTTATTTGATTCAAGCTAAATTTTTCATATATATTAAAATTATCTCTATCTAGACTGTTCTTGATTTAATCACTTGTTTAGCTATTTAAATCAATTTCTGGGTATGTAAACTTGTTTTTTTCAAAAAATTTTAAGGCATATACTACTTTAAAAAAGCTTGAATTTGAATTTTAGGGTGAATATTTTGTTAGTTCCAAGCATTCAAAGGTATAGACACCAAATTTATCTCTAGTTTAGGTTCTTCCTTTGTTCTCATCAACTTTAGTATTCAAATCATTTTTTGTTGTTGTAAGTGTATTTTTTTCAAATTTTTTTAGTATTTAGGAGTGTGCTAGAATTTTTATTTGATTTGTAAGTGCTTGCATTATTATTTTAAGATTCAATTTTCAAATTGCTCTAAATTTGTCTAGGTTTAACTGTTTTTTTTCTTGATTTAAACCTTCGATTCTATTCACAAATTCATTTTGGTTATTACAATTTGTTTCTAACTGATAGCTTAATGTTGCATTAGGATTGTGTTTATGTTAAATTTTTTAGTGAATTTAAAATAGTTGATATTTGAGCTAGAAAAAATATTACAAGATTTGACAATTTGTGTTCATATTTGTTGAATCTAATTATTTGACGCTATCATCATGTTTTGTTGCATTAAATTGATTGTGTGTGATCTGTGGAGATGTTAAGAGATTTTCCATATCGTTTAATTATCTCTAGAAGTTGCAAAATTAATTTTATTGTGCATGCTTCATTGAAACACCATAAAAGTGTGTTTTGGTTTCTTAATTTTGAAATTTTTATTTTGTTGATTAGGGATTATGTTTAAAGCTCCTCTTTGATATTAAAAAGAGTATTTAAAGGTTTCTTTTGACCTATGTTAAATAATTTTGAATTGGTTTGACTGTTGAATGTGATTTGGAATGATTTATTCCATGTGTGAGGATTAGGGAATGCATAAGGCATAAGTATTGCATTGGTTGCATTTGTTCCCCTTTAAGTATTGATGTTGATCAAGTTTTTACTAAGCTAGATAAGCTTGATTTGAGGCTTTGGTAGCCTATATTTTGAGTTTGTTTTGTGAGAAAAAATTGTATATTTTGATTAAGTTTTAGAGGGTTACTCTTCACCTATATAAGGAAGATTGTATTTAGTTCCTCTTGACCTTAAAAATCAAGATTGTTGTATGTGTTCCTCTTGACCATTTTAAACAAGATTACTGGGTTAATTTTCACCCTTAAAGTAAGATTGTAAAGGGTTACTATTCACCCTTAAGGAAGATTGTAAAGGATTACTCTTCGTCCATTTAAAGTAAGACTAGTTCTTGATGAAATTTTCGATAAGTAGTTTGAGAGAGGACTTAGTCTATCTTTAGAGTAAGAGAACTTCTATATATCTATGTTGTTGGTACTATATAGCACCTAAGAGGGGGTGAATTAGGTTATAAAAACTTTATGCAAATTATACAACATTTTAAAGAAATTATGGAAGCTAAATAAACAAAGATAAATTGGATGAAATAAACTTATGCTTATTGAATAAAAATAAGTAGGCAATATAAAAATAATAGTTTGAACAACTTACAAACTCCTTTTAGGCTAAAGGATAACCCTCTCATATTCCTTTTCTCCTCTGATATTCTTTTTCTAAGGCATAAGAATAATGTTGTCATATTCCTTTTAAAGGCTTAAAAATAACCTCACTAGTACAATGCTTTAGTGTGCTAGAAAGACACCTACTCTTAAAGAGTACACAATAACAAAACTCCCTAGCTTTTACACACTTTAAAGACAATATGAGCACAATTCCCTTTCTTAATAACTTAAAAGGCTTTATATATTTCACTGTAATTTGTTTCTTCTATAATGTCTTTGCTCCATGCTCAACCATCTATTTATATTGCTAATGAGGATTAACTAGACATTGGTAAATCACAATGTTCATTTTTATAATTAATACTTGTGACTGTTATGTAATATGATCGTTCTTGATTTTCATTATGTAATCTTCTTCGTTTAGTCGACCAATAAACAACGTTCGATCGACCAATTTTTTTGTTTTTTTACATTCGGTCGGTTAGCCTCCTAAATTTGGTTAACCATTCCTCTTTCCAGATGTGTTCGGTTGACTTCATCCTGACGGGTTCAGTTGACCAATGTCTATTTGATCGACTGATCGTTAACCAACAGTAATAGTCACAACTTGGATAGGGATATTTGCTTCTTGTGAACACTTCAAGACTCTTCTTACCAACACCTATTTTTATAACACACTAAACCAAAAAATATTAGTAGTAAAGGTGTTTTATCATCATCAAAACAAGGTAGAACCTCCCTTAGTTCAACAATCTCCCTTTTTTTGGTGATAAAAAAACCATGTGATAATAAACTACATCACAACATACAAGTATTTTAGAAATTCCCCCTAAAACAATCAAGAATTCAAAAATTCATACAAATTTTATTATTTTACTCCTCCTAAATTTATGTATAAAGTAAACACAAAAGATATCACGTACATATCACATACCACCTACCCCCTTTTTAGAATGAACATAAAAAGGCAAAAGATGTCATTGGGAATGCCTATCAATAATACCGATTTCTCTTCTAATTGTATAAAAATGGTCTTCACATATAGGTTTAGTAAAAATATCGGCTGATTAGTGCAATATATCAATAAACTCAAGTTCAATATCTCTATTTTCCACAAGATCAATAAAATGGTATCAAATTTCAAAATGCTTAGTCTTAGAATGCTGGATGAGGTACTTAGTAAAAAAAAAAAAAGTACTTGTACTATCACATTGAATGAGAATTCTATCAAGATTCAAACCATAATCCCTAAGTTGTTGTTTAAGCCACAATACTTGAATGCAACAACTACCAGTGGCTACATATTAGAATTTTACTATAAACAATGTAATAGAGTTTTATTTCCTATAAAACTATGAAACTAATACATTTCCTAAAAAATGGCACGCACATGATGTGCTTTTCCTATCTAAAAAGCTACCTGTATAATTAGCATTATAATATCTAACCAAGTCTAAAGATGCATTTCTAGGATACCAAAGTCATAAATTCAATGTGTCACTCAACTATCGCAAAATACGTTTAATCGCTAACATGTGAGATTCCTTAGAAGAATATTGAAAATGTGCACATAAACAAAAACTAAACATAATAACATGATGAATAGCAGTTAAATACAACAAACTACCAATCATATCTCAAAATAGTTTTACGTCTACCTCTTTACAATCTTCATGCTTATTCAAATTGGTAGATATGCTTATGGGAGTGCCTAAAGGCTTGGTTTTACCCATGCCAAAACACTTAAGAAGTGCTCGTGTATAACTAGATTGATTAATGAAAATTTCATCCTTCATTTTTCTTGATTTAGAGTCCAAGGAAGAATTTTAATTCCCTCATCATGCTCTTCTTGAACTCCCTACTCATATACTTAGTAAATTCTTCACATAGACATTCATTAGTGACATAAAAAATAATATCATCTATATATATTTGAACAATTATCAAATCATTTTGATCCTTCTTAACGAACAAGGTAGTATCTACTTTATCCTTTCAAAACCATTTGTAAGCAAAAATGCATTTAATCTATCATACTATGCTTTAGGTGCTTGTCTTAAACCATATAATGCTTTGGATAGTTTAAAAACATCTTTGGGTGCATCATGTTGTTTAAAATCAGGGGTTGCTCAACATGAATTAAACCATTCAAACAATGCAATTTTAACATCCATTTGAAAAAGTTTAAATCCCATGTGAGATGCGAATGCAAGTAGTAGTCTAATGGCTTCTAATCTAACTATAAGAGCAATTTTCTAATCATAGTCTATTCCTTCTTCTTGGATATACCCTTTAGCCAATAATCTTACTTTGTTTCCAACAATGATACCTTGTTCATATAATTTATTCTTAAAAAACAATTCTGTACCTATGATAGGATTATTCACGGGTCTAGGTACTAAAGATCAAACCTTGTTTTGTTCAAATTGATCTAATTCCTCATTCATAGCTAAGATCCAATTCTCATCAACTAAGGTCTCATCCATAGTCCTAGGTTCAATATTTGAGATAAAAGTAAGATTTGATGAATTGAAACAAGATCGAGTAGTTACCCCTTGGTGAATATCACCTATAATTTGGTTGGAGGGATAATTCTTCTTGTATTTCCAATCTCTTGGCAGCTCTTCGTCTCTTCTTTCTTCGTTTGGTTCTACAATTTTTTCTTAAAAGGTTTGTCCTTTGTCTTCAATTGAAAGATTTTCTAAACTTTTGGATAAATCTACATCATCAAACTCAAGAACTTTCTTTCTTTCGAAAGGATTAGTTTCATAAAAAACAACATACATAGATTCTTTAACTACATGAGTGTTCTTATTGTAAACTTTATATGCTTTACTATTTAATAAATATCCTAAGAAAATGCCTTCAATTATTTTAGAGTAAAAAATTTCCTAAACTATCTTTAGTATTCAAAATATAATATTTGCAATGAAAAACTTTGAAATAACTTACTTTTAGTTTCTTACCGTACAAAAGCTCATATGGTGTTTATTTTAATTTTTGTCTAATGTTCACCATATTGATAAATCATACTCATTATCGTAGTCCATGCCATTTCTTGTAAATATCTATTATTTCTCTTTACTACACCATTTTTCATAGGTGCAAAAAAGTTATGAATAATTCCATGATCATCACAAAAGCATTCAAACATATCATTCTCAAATTCTCTACCACGATCACTTCTAATAAATGCAATAGAGAAAGATTTTTAATTTTGAATTTTTTTTGCAAAATTTACAAATGATTTAAAGCATTCATCTTTCTTACCCAAGAACAAAAACCAAGTGAATCTATTAAAATCGTCAACAATAATAAAGGCATACAATTTTCCTCTCAAGTTAGCTACTCTAGTAGGACCAAATAAATCCATATGAAGAAATTTAAGTTGACTAGAAGATGTTACCAAAATCTTTCTTTAAGTGGAGCTTCTACTTGTTTTCCCATTTGACATGCTCCTCATATTCTAACCTTTTCATATTTCATACTTGGAAGACCTATAACAAGCAATTTTGAATTTAACTTCTATAAGAGGTCCATACTCTCATGTCCAAGTCATCGATACCAAGTCCAGGTGTATTCACTCAAGGAAATCAAACACTTATCTTCGAGATTAGTAACATAGTGTAGATAAACAATGTAAATATTTCCTTCTCTTTTTCCTAAGAAAACAATGCTATCGTCATCCATGTTAGAGACAACACATTCATTTCCTACAAAACTAACTTTATATCTCTTATCATATAATTAACTAACACTTAACAAGTTATGCTTGAACCTTCAATAAGTAGGATGCTATTGATTAAAGGACAATTATCTTTACTTACTTTTCCAATGTCAATTACCTCACTCTTGGCATTATCATCGAAAGTGACAAATCCTCGATCTTTGCTTTTGAAAGTGATGAATTGTGAGGGATTGCGAATCATATGGCGAGAGCAACCACTGTCTATATACCATTTTTTTTTCCTTTTATCCTAAAAAACAAAGAAAATAACTTAGGTACCCATCTTATCTTGGGTCCTTAAATGTTAGCATACCTAAATCATAAATGTTAGCCTATAAACTTGAAGGATAAATAAAGATGCACATAATAAGTTAAAGAAAATACAGTTACATAAAGGTTATGAGAGTTTTGTAAGGTTTTGACCTGTGGTTATAGTAGTTTGAGAAGAAAGGCAAAAGTTATGACTTATCGGTTGACCAGAGTAGATCAAAATTTCTAGTTCGATTGACCGTATTCAAGACTGTAGATAGCAAACAAGTAGAAAACTAGATATGAAGATAAATTATAAAACCTACATAACCAATAAACAATAAAGAAAATTCAATTTTAGAAGACTATCTAGTATTCACCATATCTAGTATTCACTACGATGTAGAGAGACCACATTTCAGCACTCTTCATTCCTCTTAGGCATCTTTACTTCATCTTTCTATTTTCTATTTTTTTTGGTATTTTTATGATTTCCTTTAAGTTGTAATGATGGAATATAGATAACATTGCTAGAGCATTAGAAACTCTGTTTTCAATTGTTATTGCTTTCCATTACTATCATTTACAATTTCTTCTTGTTATTACACTTAGATTATGTTTTATGCTTTTTCATTATATGAACCTTTGATATTTAGTGGATAAATTGCTTTACTTGAAATTATAGTAGCTTTCTTTATTCTTTGATGATATTATTATGCAATTTATTTTTTATTTTGAGTAATTTCAATATGTTGTGGTAGATTTGTCTTAGGTAAGAAGATATTAAAGGGATGATGGGTTTATAATTGTGAGATGTGAATTGATTTCAATGAGTATTGTGTTATTGGCTAAGGTTGAGTTGGAATTATGATTTATTGCCTTGATTAGGAATTTTTATATAGATGTGGCCATCCTAGTAGCAATTTCTAGTTCAATTGCTAGGTATAGGCTTTTGATATGTAATTATCATTATAAATACCATAAGTAGTAATAGGTTAATTGATTTTATTTGTGAAACTTAATCAACTTAGCCTAGAATTTCAATTCTTTAGATTACATGATTCGAGCTTACGTTCTTATGGCCCAAGTTACTTCCCTAGTTTTTAATGTTGTAGCACCTTTGACTTTAGAGATCGTATCCTCAGTTAATGCATGGTTAGAGATACATTTGCCATCATACCGGGTTTATCTAAAATTAGAGGAACTTAGGATGCAAGAGCTTATTTATGTGTATAGCATATTAGAAAAAAACAAAACTTTTATGTATTTAATGATCAATTGTAACTCCTGAATCTTGAAAATATCTTCTACTCAGCTTTGCTTTATTGCTATAGGATTATTTCTATTTTGCATTCATGTTTATTTACATTAATTTTGCTAGTTTCATTTTCCATTTATTTTAATTTTTTAAATCAGTGGATTTTATTTCTTTTTATTTTTTTCTTTTTCTCAACAATAGAAATATCTTTCACTCACCCTAACTCTTTATGGATCGACCTTAGATCACCCTACTGCATAGTTAGGTAGTGGAGAATTTATTATTTGGTTGTTTGTAACAAACTTATTAGAGAGAGAGAGAGAAAGAAAGAGGGGATATGTGTTAAATTCCTTGTACCTACATTTATTATTTGGTTGTTTGCAACAAACTTACCATGGCATATTTTGTTTTTGAGAATAACGAAAATTCCTTGTACCTACATTCATTCTAAAGGGTAAATAAGAATTTGTATGGATTAATAATTTTTGGATGAAAATAATGTTTTTGAAGTTGTTGAGAAAGTTTTGGAAAGTTTTGGAAAGGTTTAAAGTTGTTAAGAATGAAAATTTTTCATGACTAAGGCCAATTTTTTGTTTTAACCAATTGAAACATTTTAAAAATTGAAACATCCTTGGAATTGGTTTTAAAACTTGTATGAAATTTTTTTAAGTAAAAGAAAGTGTTTTGGTATGTATATGAAAGGTTTGGAATTAGTTTAAAGATTGATAGTTTTGTAAAAATATGCTAAATTTGTCATAAATCAAGGAATAATTTTTTTTTTGCTTAATTACATTGTTTTGGTTTTAAAAAATGTTTATGAGTATCATTTAAAATTATTTTTAATTGATTTAAAACTATAAGATTAGGATTTGTGTTAATTGTGATCTAGTTATGCTAATTACAAAACTTGGAAATTGAGTTTCCAAGTGATTAGTCAACTAATGATTGGGTATAGGTTGAATAATATTACATTTTATTTGGCACAGGTTGACCAGTATTGCAATATAGGTCAACTAGTTTCCAAGACATTGGCCTATCAATTGACCAGTGAAAGAAGTCGACTAATTAGTGATAGATTGCCTATCTAAGGCATAATTTGACCCATGCTTGTCCAAAAAGTGAGTAATGACTAGTTTTAATGGCTTTTGTATATGTAATATCTTTTTTATGATTCCAACGATTATGAGATCTTGGGAAACTTACAAATAGGAGTTCTAAGGATCTTAGAACAATCATTATGCAATATTTATGTTTATGACAACATTAAAAATGATTTGGTTTAATTTTTTTATTTATTATTTTAGGAGAAAGAGTTGGAGTTATTTGCATATTTGTTACATCAATTTTTAGCCCTCTTTTAACATTGTTTTTGATCAAGAAAGTGATTGATTTTTATGTATACTTAAGTGACAACTAAGGGCTTGAGAATTAAGATTGTTTTTAAGGATTAAAGAGGTAAATTATTGGTTTTATGAAAGGATTCCACTTTGATAAGTCTACTTTTAGGTTATGTTTCTAAGTTATTTTTACATGTTTTAAGTGTTTCTTTGTGTGTTTTAGCTTTAGTTTATTTGATCTTTTTGATCCTTTACATCTTTTCATGACCTTTGAAGTTTTTGATTGTTTCTTTATCTTATCTATTGTTTGAAGGTGGTTTTTTAACTTGTTTTGGGGAATAGTTGATGACTTAGATGGTTCATTTTGTAAGAAATAGGATTTCAGATTTAGACATTCTATAGTTGATTTTGATGGCTCATTAAGCAGACATTTAGAGCTCAGATCGTTATGAAAAGTGGTGTAAAGGAATATCAAGATGTTAGGAGTCTCTAATTTAACATTCAAGTCAATCAGAGATCCGGCGAAGAAGTTATAGCCAAAAGCTGTAGGAAGCAGGTCATGATCGTGGCGAGTCACGATCGTGACCCAACCTAGATGGCCTCCCTCTGTCACTATCGTGACTGGCCATGATCACGACAATAGAGCTGACTCCTATACGAGTCAAATGCGGGATTTTAAGTATTAGGACCATCCTTTAGGAAAATTTAAGGGCCCCAAACCCTCGGAGCCTCCAACATTCGTTAAAGAACATCTAAAAGAGGCAAGGAAGAGATTTTTAGTGGCACCTAAAAGAAGAAAACACAATCTTCCTTGGAAATCATCAAGACAACACAACACCCAAGTTTCTAGCTTTCTTGAAGTAAAGAGAAGACCTTCAAAGCTCTATTTAGTTTATTTTTCTTCTTCTCTTTATTACTTTTTAACATGGAAAACTTGATTGCTGGTAAATTTTTTATGAGTATAAGTAGCTAAACACTTTGTAGGAGTTATTCTTGAACTATTTTATGGATCTCTTGCTTTTTGATTCAATGAATGGATATTTGTGATATGTATTGAGCTTAAAACTTGCAATAGATCGAGAGGGTGAGTTAGGTATTTGTGTTGGGTAGTGAAACGAGAGTTGGCTTCCAATAGACCTATACATATTCCGGTTTTTACAAGTAGTTGAAGAGAGATCTTCACTATTTATTGAAAATTACCTATAAGATTGCTTAATATCTAGTTGAATGGTGAGGAAAAGTTAGTAAGGATAGAGATAGCATAATTAATCCTAATCTATTTGGCTAGGGACGGTTAATTGCATCTTTAGAGAGGGTAATTAAGTATTAGAAAATCTTGGGTCAAACAAAATTGGATCATTAAGTAAATAGGGAAGCAAAATAGGGATAGAACGACTCCTAATTTTAAGCTTTAGTTAGCAAATTCCTACACTTTGTCTCAATTGGTTGTTATTGTTAGTTTAATTAATTAATTTTTATTTTCAGTTTATTAATATCTGAAATTGTTCCTTAAACAAAGTAAAACCTAAGTTGAGTGGTTACTAAACTCAATCCTTATGGAATTGATATCCGTTCTTTACTATAAGTTATGACCCGTATACTTATTGTTTTCAGCGTAAAACTAGTAGTTTTTTTTACAATCAACAAGTATGCATAACTCTCTCTTAAGTTATTGGTGCCTATTGTTAAATTGATTGATTGAAATCT